>JAOTAY010019983.1:0-13810 GCA_025629805.1 Erythroxylum baracoense
AAGACCTTCTGAGCACTGGAGTCAGGAAGCCTTAGTGAAGCAGATTGAAGAAATTAATACTAAGGTTGACAATCTACGAGACTCAGTTGGTAATCTTCATAAGGAATTAGCTTATATACGAGTTACAAAAGAAGCAGACCTCAAGTTGATCAGAACAGAGATGCAGCATATGTTTTCTGAAATAATGACGCATCTGAGGTAACATTTTTAAGTGGTAACAAATAGGGAGAGAAGAGAAGAGAAAAGAAGAAAAAGGGGGAGACAAGGGAGACAAAAAGAAAAGAAGAGAAGAAAAGATAAAGATAGCATGTATATATGTGTATTTCTTGTTGTTGTCTTCTTAGTTCTTATGTGTTGTCGTCTTATTCTTTTGTTGATCATCAAGTGAATAAAAATTCATATTATTTGTTATCATCAAAAAAGGGGAGATTGTTAAGTCAAGAGGACTTTACGATGACTAATTTTGATGACAATCAAATAATAATAATGATAGAAACAAAAGAATGTCTTTGACATGTGTGTTAAGTATGCAAACGCAGACACAGATGCAAACACAAAGATTGTGCAAACGCAGACACAGACACAAACACATAGACTATGCAGATGCAAACGCAAACGCAGATATAGACACAAAGTCAGTACAGACGTAGAAAGTCAAACATAGATGCAAATACAACACAGACGCAGATGCTGAGTCAAGATACAGACGCAGATGTAAAACATAGAAGCAGGCGCAGAGTCAAACATAGACATAGACACAGACACAGACGCAAAAGTAACACAGATGCAGACGCAAAAAGATTGATGATACCATGAAGAGACATTGGCATGTCAGACAGTTATTTAGTTAGAGTTACTTATATAACTCAACTAAAGAAGCGGTTATCAAGATTAACGAAGCGGTTATCAACGATCAAGAATCAGTTAGAGACGAAGGCTATAACTACTAGTCGTAGTCGAAGATGTTAAAAACTGATAAAAAAAGTGAGAAAGATCTTAGCAAGCTTAGCAATCTGAGAAACTCTTATCAATCTTAGAAAAATTCTGTAGTGCGATACGAAGAGAGCTAATCTCTGTAACAAAAGCTAACAATCTTTTTCTAGTGACAGAAAGAAAAGGCCGATAGCCTGGAGTTAATCTTAGCTTACGTAACCTTATGATCAACCCTCTTTGTTTGTTACTGAATTATGAAGTGCAGAAATCAAATCACAAATAACTTAATAAAACACAATCAACCAACTTTCACTAATATCAAAAACAAAATTCTCGAAGGTGAGCTTAGACATATCTCAACATTCAACAAATCCTATTCTCAACAATTATCCTAATTCTATACATCAATAAAATTGAAATAAAATCAAAAAATACGAGTGGAACATATTGATGGAGGCAATAACAGCGGGAAACCTTCTGTTCTAGGAAGTACTTTGTGTAGGTTTCTTTTTCGTGTCTCTCTTCCTTCATTTCCTTCCTCAATCTCTCGATAAAGCTCTCTAAGGTTTTTAGGAAGTGACTAACGCAAAAGCTCCTCCTCTATATTCTTCACATTTTAAAAATACCTTGGCAGCCCTAAGGACTTTTAGGGGTCGAAATGGTCCCAAAAGTTCCTTAAAACTTGACGTTTTCACCTATTTTCACGTTTGCCCGACATAGGCCACGATTGTGTCTAGCATCTACTCCTTTCTATCACGAGTGTGGCCTAAGGGCCACTATCGTGGCCAGGATCAGATTTATCTATCACGATCGTGGCCCAAGTACCACGATCATGGCCTGGGGTAAAGTGTCTCACATGTCTCTGTCACGATCATGGCTTATTGTGCCATGATCGCATATCATGACCGTGGGCCGTGGTTTCAGCCCAAAAGTCTCCGAAACTCCTCCATTCTTCGATGTTAGCCCTGAAACACTAACAAACACATCAAGGTACCTAAAAAACATAACATTTAAGCCCAAAGAGTTATACTAACCCGTAAAAACACTTAAACACATAAACTAACAATTTCTAACCTAAACACATACTAAACACTTGAATTAACACTTAATGCATAAAAAATTGAACCATAAAATATGATGCAATTCACAACTATCAAAGACTAATATGGATGTTTTTGTCTATAAAGACTTAAAATTTCACTAGCTTGCGTCTACCACTAATCATCACTCTTCTAAAGATAATGCACATTGTCCAACCAAAAGAGTAAAAGTATATGCTCAAGTTAACAAGAATTTTTCTAGTCAATTAACTCTCTAATCATGACTATATAATCCTAGAAGTAATAGAAAAAAAGAAATTGTTTATTTGTTTGTTTGATCATCTCTCTTTTCATTTTAAAACTTAAAAAACATAAGAAACAAACAAACTTAAAAACACACATGCACATAAGAAACAAAAGTAAAAATATGAAGGAAAAGAAATGAACTTCCCTAGGGTTGCCTCCCAAGAAGCGCCTTTGTTATCGTTGAATCAACTCCTTGCTTTCCTCCTCACGTGACAACATTGTGATCTTTAGGTGTCACATGTGCTTTCTCCACTTGAGGTTCTTTAGGATAGGGCCTAAGTTGATGATCACTCACATTCAACATCTTCCTTATCTTCAAACACTTAATCCCTACTGAGTCCCATCACTCTTGAAATATTTCGAATAACTCTTTAACCTTTTCTTCCTTATCCAATTTCTCTAACTTTCTAAGTAAAAGTGAAGGGTTAGTTTCAACAAAAAGTAAAATTGTTTATATGTTGGTTTCTGGGAATTTCTGGAAAACTGAATGCATCTACTAATTTTGAAAATTTTGTAGTAATTATAGAAAAATTGGATATTTTTTTTCTTTCAGATAAATGTTTATAACTGTTATGCTATGTTTCTGTCAAAGGAAAATGCAATTGAATGTCATTTGTTATTTTATTACAAATTTAGTTTTAGCCTGATGCATGTATAAAGTTCTGGGAAATTCTGGAAATTTAATGAACATGCATTCTTGTAATTCCATATTAATTTTTATAAAAATTGTTTTTATGAATTTTATGCATGCACATGCAAGATAAGATGTTTCCATGTGTATGAGATGCATGAGACTTGTTGTTAAAGTGATTATCTTGTGCATGCATGATGTAAAGTATGACTAGTGTTAGAAGTAATATGACAAGTGTCATAGACATATGATGTGATGGCTAATTCCTATTAATTAATAAATAATTCCTAAGAATTAGTTTCTGGAATTTTTTATTAGGCACATTTAGAATGTATATAAGACTCTAGAATTTTTCCATAATTAATTGAATTTGATTTAATTAATAAATTAAGTCAAAGTCAACATTGGTAAGTTTTTAAAAAGCTGATGGAGTTGACTTAATCAATGACTTACGATTTATATATTGATTCAAAGAAACTTTCTTTGAATTAAGTTATACAAGTGTTATTATTAATATTTTAGTGTTTTAATGTTCGTTTTCTATTTTTATTTTATTATTATTTTTTCAATTTTATTTTTCAAGAGTTGTCCAAGGAATCTTTTGATTTGTACGAGTTTTGATTATAAGACCTTAATAAAGTTTTTATGAGATAAGAAATGTATTATTTTGATGGTAGTAGCATGCTTAGTGCATGTGTTTGAAATTAGGGTTCTGAAAATTTTCTGAACATCGAATCGGTCCTTTTAGTATCTAGTAGGTTAACTTATTTATCTTAATGATTTTAGCCGTCATGATAATTTTTGCTTGTGCCAAAATTGTTTAGATAAATTTGAGATGACCTAGGGATATTATAAATGACTAATTGATGTACAGGAATTTCGATAACCCTAAGGATTGATTTAGAATTAATTCAAGTAAAACATAGCATTTCTAGTATGACTAGAAAAAGGCATATATACTAGAATCAAAGTGCTTAATTTGGACATCAAAATAATTGAATTGTAGGGTTTCTAATCGAATAATACTAATAATTCAAATTAATTGAGACTAACTCTAGTTTCTGATTTGGTTCAAGAGTTGAATTGAATCATGAACTTTTGATGCATAGTTAAGTCACAACCTAAATTAAACCTCCTTTGTGTGATACATACATTAGATGAGGTGGTTATCGACATAGGCTCAATTTGATTGAGTTTTCCACAATCTGAACATATATATGTGCGATATATATATAATATCTTCCAATTATTGATGAGACCAAAGAACAAATACCTCAACCAAAATAATAGGACTTACACCTTCCATTGATATGGCAAGAACTAGAATTCTTTTGGAGTTAGGTTATTGGGCAAATCCAAGCCTGCTCTATATGAATATGTTCAAACTATGGAAATTAGATTTTCGGATTAATGGATTAGTCCTAATTGGAAGCATTAATTTGTTGGGTAAACCCAAGGTCAACGTGGATAGAGGTGAAGTTGGGTTATATAAATAAGATGTATACAAATCAAGAGTTGATAACCCAATGAGTGTGTTAAATCAATAGTTGATGGCACAAGTCGATAGTTGCATAAATAAATGCAATTGGTATGTATGATACCTATCGATTGACCTAAGGTGGCTTGTTAGGCAAACCTAAGATCATTCTTGGTGATATTGGATATCAACCCATTAAAAAACTATAAGCTTTCTCGAATTCGTAGTGAGGGCTATGAATTTGAATAAGAATAGTGGGATCAATAATGCATGTGATTAAAGTCTTTATCGATATGCATTAGTGTACATTCTAACAATTTCTCTCATTCTTAAATATGATTGAATCGCCATGA
The DNA here is from genome assembly GCA_025629805.1 of Erythroxylum baracoense. NCBI lineage: Eukaryota > Viridiplantae > Streptophyta > Magnoliopsida > Malpighiales > Erythroxylaceae > Erythroxylum > Erythroxylum baracoense. The sequence goes on from JAOTAY010019983.1 coordinate 4,741, forward strand.
TGTCTTTATCTATCGTAAACCTACACTCTCTATTAGACTCCAACAAACTCACGAGACCTAACTTCTTAGATTGGCTACGGAATTTGAGAATTGTTCTCAAATATGAGAAACTAGGATATGTCTTAAATGAACCACTTTCTGATCCCCCTCCGATGCATCTAATGAGGATAAAAAAGCTTACAATAAGCTACTAGATGATAGTGAGTTGGCTAGCTATATAATGCTAGCCTCTATGTCACCAGAACTGCAAAAGCAGCATGAGGCTATTGATACTTATACCATAGTCTTCCATCTAAGGGAATTGTTTGATGAGTAGCTAAGTTTGAAAGGTTCGATACCTTGAGGTTACTTTTCTACTCTAAGATGGTTGAGAGATCATCTCCAATGTAGTATGTGCTAAAGACTTATGGATAAATTGAGAGGTTAGCCAGTTTGGGTTTCATAACGGATCATAAGTTAAGTATAGAATTAATTCTTATTAGTTTGACAGGTAGTTATTAGATAGTTATTCACAATTTGTGCTTAACTATCAGATGAACCAAATATCCACATCAATACTTGAGCTGATTAATCTGCTCAAAATAGCTGAGCAAAATATCAAAAAAGAAAGTAAAGTTGTGATGCTGGTGGACTCTTCTTTTGGTTCTCGCAAGAAGAACTAAAAGAAGAAGAAGAAGTCTAAGAAGCTAGTAGGAGGTGTAGCCAAGAAGAAGGAGAAGGAGACAACATCAAAGGGGATATGCTTCCATTACAATAAGGAAGGACATTGGAAGAGGAACTGTAAAGCTTATCTGGAGTCACTGAAGCAGAAGAAGGCACTAGATGCCCCACCGTCTACTTCAGGTATGTTGTTTGTCATCGAGGTTAATACTATTTCTGATCATAATATTTTTGTACTAGATACCAGATATGGCTCACACATATGTGTTGATATGCAGGGTCTCAGGGATAGTAGACCACTCAAAAAGGGAGAGATGGACCTATGTTTGGGAAATGGAGCAAGAGTTACTGCATTAGCCATAGGAACATATTTTTTGTATCTTCCTAATGAACTAGAGCTAATTTTGGATAATTGCTATTATGTACCAGTTGTGACAAAGAACATTATATTTGTTTCATGTCTTAATAAAGGGGGATTTCATTTAGCTTTTTCAAGCAATGGTTGTTTAATTAAGTTGAATGAAATGTTATATGGTATTGCTACATTGTGCAATGGTATTTACATATTAGATATGTGAAATCTAATTTTAAATAAATGACAATAAAAGAAAAAAACAAGATAACTTAAAATCATCTTACTTATGGCATTGTCGACTTGGCCATATAAGTGAGAAACGTATGATTAAGCTACATAAGCATGATAGCCTAGGGTCATTTGATTATGAATTATATGACAATTTTGAATCTTGTTTGTTAGGCAAGATGACTAAATTACCTTTTAAAGGAAAGGGTGAACGAATGAATGGGTTACTAGACCTAATATATTTTGATGTATGTGGTCTGACGTCTGTTCATACCAGAGGTGGTTTTATGTACTTTGTTACCTTTACTGATGATTATTCACGATGTGGGTATGTATATCTAATGAGATACATGTCTGAAGCATTTGGAATGTTCAAACAATTTAGGCATGAAGTATAGAAACAACTCAGTAGAAGTATTAAGACACTTCGATCAGATCGAGGTGGTGAATACTTAAATGAGGAGTTTCTAACTTATCTCGGAGATAATGGGATAGTATCTTAATGGACTCCACTTTACACACTGCAACATAATGGTGTGGATGAAACAAGAAACCGAACCTTGATAGACAAGGTAAGGTCAATGATGGGCTTAGCAGATCTACCAAAATCCTTTAGGGTTATGCACTCAAGACTGCTATTTATGTGACAAATAGAGTCCCTTCAAAGGCAGTTAAAGTTACTCCATGTGTGATATGGACTAACAAAAAGCCTTATCTTTCTCATATGAAAGTCTAGGATTGTCCGACTTATGTGAAGCAGATTCAATCAGACAAGCTTGAAGCGAAATATGATACCTGTCTGTTTGTAGGATATCCTAAGGAAACAATTGGCTATCAGACAATGCTTTAGAGCAAAAGGTTTTTGTCTCAAAGCATGTTGTCTTTCTAGAGAAAGAGTTTCTTCTAAGAGAAGACAGTGGGAGCAAAGTTGAACTTGATGAAGTTCATGATGCTTAAAAAGATGTAGATCAACTGTCTGAACCCGAAATTGTTATTCACAGAGATGAGACAACAGTTGAACCTTTTGACACACAAAATGTTCGTAGGTCAAGTAGGATATGCAATGTTCTAGAGAGATATAGATTTCTCATAAGTGAAGAAAATAACGTATTGCTCATAGAGGACGATGAGACTACAATCTATGAAGAGGCTCTGAAGAGTTTAGAATATGAAAAATGGCTTCAAGCCATAAAGTCCGAAATAGATCCCATGTTAGAAAACTAAGTATGGATTTTCGTTGACCCACCCGAAAGGCTAAAACTTATAGGGTGCAAGTGGATTTTCAAGAAGAAAATTGACATGGATAGTAATGTGATTACCTATAAAGCGAGGCTAGTCGCTAAAGGTTATCGTCAAAGATAAGGAGTTGACTATGATGAGACATTTAGCCCCATAGCCATGCTTAAATCCATTAGAATACTTCTAGCCATTGTTGCTCATTATGATTATGAAATATGAAAAATGGATGTGAAGACGACTTTCCTGAATGAAAACCTAGTTGAGGATGTGTATATGATACAACCTGAGGGCTTTATATCTAAAGATGGCAAAAGGGTACACAAGCTTCAGAAATCTATTTATAGATTAAAGAAAGCTTCTTCGAGTTGGAACATCAGATTTAATGAGACAATTAAAGAGTTTGGTTTCTCACAAAATCTTGATGAACCTTGTGTGTATATAAAGGTTAGTGAGAGTGCTATCATATTCCTTATGTTATATATGGATGACGTATTACTAATAGGAAATGATGTCTCAAGTTTGCAATCAGTCAAAATTTGGTTGTTCCAGAATTTTTCCATGAAAGATTATAAAGAAGCAACTTATATATTGGGAATAAAGATCTATAGAGATATATCAAGCAAGTTGCTAGGTCTTTCACAGCCGACATACATAGATAAAGTGCTAAAGAGGTTTAGCATGAAGCAGTCCAAAAGAGGGTTTCTTCCTATGACTCATGGGATAAAACTCTCAAAATCTATGACAGTGGCCTATGTCATGCCTTTCTTTCACGATCGTGCACTATCAAGCCACGAGTGTGGGCTGTTGTTTCAGCCCAAATGTCTTCCAAAAGTCCCCTATTCTTTGATATTGACCCTGAAACACTAACAAACACATTAAGGTAGCTTAAAAACATAACATTTAACCTCAAAGACTTATACTAACCCATAAAAACACTTGAACATATAAACCAACACAATTCTAAGATAAACACACAATAAACATTCAAATTAACACTTAATACATAATAAATTAAACTTTAAAACATGATGCAAATTATACCTATTAACATCCCCACACTTAAATGTTTGCTTGTCCTCAATCAAACAAAACAACAAACACATAACAACACATAACTCACAATGCAACAAATGAGGTAATGACTTCAACTTCACGAAATAATTTAACTCTAAACATAATCATTCAAGTTGTTTCAAATTATTAACATGTGAAATCTACGTCTAAGCACCTTGGACTCAATTTACAAACTAATCAAAATTTTAACATTGAGTCTATTCACCCCTATCACTTGCACACACATATTGATAATCATTCAGTCAAAACAAAAGTGTAGCTATTCCTTGATAGGTTTTCATGAAAAATCAAGCTACTAACAAGTTTGGTAGGTCTTAATTCAAAAACATTCTTTTTGTTGATTTTTTAAGGATATAAACCTGATCTTTTACACGGAGGCAAACATTTGTGATGAATGTCGATCTGACTCAACTAAGTCATGTTGTTTTTAAGTTGTTTGGTTAGAATGTCATCATAGCCTTTTTACACAAAGGCACACATTTGTGATGCATGTCTATCCGATTACTCAACTACATCACATTCTCAACTGGCTATTAGCTCTATTCATAACCCGAAGGATAGCGTAATAGTTATTTTAGTTAAAAATTATACAACTCTTTTTTTTAATTTTTCCTACCTTATTGCTTTAGCTAATCATTCTCATGAAAATGTACTAATAATGCCACTTATTTGATTGGCCTAAAATTACAAATGAGTATGGCAAATTCCTAGGGTGAGTAAACTAACATCGTATACTAATTAACCAACATATTTAGCCCTAAGTAACTTAGGTCACTAATTTCACAAGCGAATACATCTTCACAACCTAAAGGGCTATGTTTAAGGCTAAATCTATCCTGTTAAGATCTAACCATTGATGTATTCACACAATTCACATCATGCAACCTAAACAAACTATCATACAAAATGCAAAATTCAATCTCAAGGTAAAAACACACAATCCTCCCCACACTTAAATAACACATTATCCTTAATATGAGAAGGTACACAAATGCACCCGGGGAAAATAAACACAATATACAAAAAACTTAAGAAGAAAATACTAACAAAAATGAAAAGAAAAGGGTTCGAACACGAAACGGTCATGTTGACTAAAGTGCTGATGGTGATGGAGGCAGAGATCACTTGTGTTTGATGCCCATGATTATTGCCCTATCTTATACTTGCTTCAAATAGAGTAAGAGAGTTACCCCTCCAAAACATTCGAAATTATTAATAACTTAGTTTGAAATTTAAAACAAATCTAACTATGCAATAATTTAAACCTAACTACTAAATGTGCTAATTTATGGTTATTAGCTTGACCTTAATCCTTTAAAACTCAGCCAGGATCAATTATGAGCGGCTTGCCTTCTCATTCAACATCAGTTTTGTATCCTGTAAGTAAGCTACAAATTGTAAAATGATCAAAAGGACAATATTAATAAAGTTGAGAAAACTAGTTAAGCTCAGTAATGTCATTTTTTTCCAACAAACTATCAATGAAATAGGGAATAACAAAACTCCTTAAGTCTTCAATCGAATCCAACAATTTGTCTTATAAGAAGGTCAACTTCTCTCTTTCTTCGGTAATCACCATCGTCTCCTCTATTTCTTCCGCTTCATGAATAGAGACTTTCATAGTTTCTTCAAACTCGGTGTCTGTTGTCATCTGTTCTTTATCCTTTTGTTCTTCAAAAGATTCAAACACATTAATTATCCTGAATGAGCTACTCTCCTTCATATTCTTTAATACATCATTTATGTTGAATGTCACTTGGTCATCATTAATTTGAAGGATAAAGTGCTTTTTGTGGACATCTACTAAAGATTTTTCAATGATCACACATGGTATGTCAAGAACTGGTGAATAAAAAGGAGAGTTAGCGTTCTTTTCTTCATCCTCTTTCTTCGTCTCTTGGTCTTCAATAAGGTGGGGTTCAACTTAGTGTTCCATTAGTTCTTTTAGCTCTTCCCTATTTTAAGTGTGATAGTCTCATATTGCTCTCGTTGATGTAATTCCATATTTCTCATAGAGTTTTCCACACTTCTCTAACAAAATTCACAAGAAAGCTATCTTACTTGAATCTCCAAACTGTGAATAAAAGTAGCATGATTTTCCATTACTTGCTCAATTTGCTCTTCTAGTCTCTTCTAGCCCTCTTCCATGTCTGTGAGCTTATCCAGGATCTTATCCAATTTAGAATCCCATAAACTAGACTCATCTTGCTGAATTCCTAATAGGTCTTAATGTCCTAAGTCAATCCTTACATTGTTGGACCAATAGAAATTTGGGTGGTTCTGCCACCTCGAAGTGTACGGGTGGTTTATATAAGGATGATGATTTCCCCATCCAAATTGGGGCTCATTGAATTATGAAAACATCCCTTGCTCTCTATAATATACATCCTCCATGACCATTCTTTTTATCTCTTCTTAGCATTCAACTCTTTAGATGTCTCATTCTCACTCTAAGAAGTCTTGATCTGTCTCTACCTTACGCCTAATTTTTTTTAATTTAAAAACAAAAGACCTTAGACTAAAGAACTAAACTAATTGCCTCACAGGCAACAACGCCAAAAACTTGATCACAGGTCTATATATGCTAAGTTTTAATATTTTTAACCTCGATAATACCGAAATCACACAGGTCTTTCGCGTAGTACCTAAAGTATTGATCCCACAAGGAGGGTTAATCTAATCCTAAAATCTAAGGGGCAGAGGCTATTGAATAGATATTTAACAGACAATAAATTTAAACATGAGAACTAAATAAACAAAATAAGCCAAATCAAATAACAAACAATAATTGTCAACTAACACTTAACAGAAACAATCACGAATAATGATTAGCAATTTCAACTTAAAAATGAATATCGATTAATGGAAATTGATTGATTTGTTGAACAAAGATAGCACAAGCTAGACTTCAACCTAGTAAGTTAACCGAAAGAGAGAAAGGGAAAATTATTTATCTTTAATGCCAACCTAACCGATTACGATTTATCGAATTAATGGTTCTAGATGATCCTAGGATCAATTACTTTCTCTCAAGTTATAATTGAACCTTGATCGCAAGGTTATACGCGCTAAGTTTTATATTTTTTAACCTTGTTAAATTCCGCAAGCTCACCGGTCATTCACATAGTACCTAAGGTATCAATCCCACGAGGAAGGCTAACTAGTCCTAAATCTAAGGTCGCCCTAAACTACAATAATTCGAAACAATTAACTATTACAGAAATTTAATCAATCAATAATCAAATATGAGAACTTAAAGTACATAAAAGAAACAAAATAGCAACTCACACAACAATCCGAAATCAACCTAGAAATAGCCAAGTGAGAGAAAGGGGGATTTAATTTGAAACTAAAGAAAATCTAACCAATTATGTAATTTTCGACTTAACGGGTCTAGATGATCCTAGGGTGAATTACTCTCTCTCGAGTTATAATTCTTACCCCTAATTGATGATCCCTACTTTAAATTATAGAATTGCAATCTCTCGATTCGCGATTGACCCAAAACCTAAATTAGTTCTAAGTTGTCTAAAAACCTACCGAGAATCTATGCTCGATCTCTTATTACACGACTCTACTGGTTTGATTCAATTCTCTACCAATCGATTCACCTAACCCTTGTTAGCCCAAATCGATGATTTTTACCTCGCTTACCCTCTCAGTTTATCACTAAGTTATTAAGAACAGAATTTGAATCATAATTAAATCAAAAGAAAACATAATCAAATAAACTTTATTAATCTCAAAAACTAAAAAACCCGAAGGTGAATATAGAAAGTAAATCAACACTCAACAACACTATTTCCAATTAATATCCCAATTTCATACTTCTGTAAAATTGAAATACAATTAAGAAATACCATCGAAGCAGATCTCGGAGGTAGTGATTGCGGGAAACTACCTGTTCTGAGAAATACTTCGCTTCAAACTTATCTCCGTGTCTTTCTTCCTTTGTCTCCTTCCTCAATCTTTTGATCTCTCTCTAGGTTTTTCTTGGAATTGAGGGAATGATGCTCTATTGCACGACTCTCTAGGCTCTCTCCCTAAAAAACTCTTACGGCTGTCACATCATGTTCTATTTATTCTGTGGAAGCCCTAGGTCAAAGTTGGGGTCGAAATGGTCCACAAAATCTCACAAAAATTGAGTTTTTCTGTCAGCCCAATGAAGGGTGCCACGATCGTGCCCCTGCCTGCGACGATCGTGGCCTACTTTTAACCTTTTTGTCATGATCGTGGTCCAATGTGCACGATCGTGGTCTGACTTGACGCTCTCTGTCACGATCGTGCTCCTAATGTACGATTGTGGCCTGGCTGCTGCTGGCTCTTCCTTCTTTGTCACGATTGTGGCCTACTGTGCACGATCGTGGCCTATAGCTTTGGGCCAAAACTCCTCTAATCTTCGTCGTTCTTTCCTATTTACCTTGAAACACTAATAAACGCATCACGACACCTAAAAAATATAACGTTTAAACTCAAAGACTTAATCTAACCCATAAAAACACTAAAACACACAAACTAACATAATTACACCCTAAATGCACACACACCACTCAAATTCACACTATATAAATAAAAAATTCAACCCTAAAATACATGCAATTACACAACTATCAGCATTCTCACACTTAACCATTTGCTTGTTCTCAAGCAAACAAAACAAAAAAACACATAACACAAAATGCAATAATAAGGCAATAGTTCTAACTTCACGAAATAATTTAATCTTAAACACAATCTTATAGGTTATATCTAATCATTAACAAGCAAAATCTATATCTAGGGGCTTTGAACTAAATATACAATTTAATCGAGATTTAAGTGTTAATTTGTTTATCCTTTCCAATTGTACACACACATTAATAATTCTTTGGTCTTTTTGACTCTGTAACTATTCCTAAGTATATTTTCATAAAAAGTCAAGCTTACTACAAGTTCGGTAGGTTTATTAAGGAACACAGACATTATTTTTATTTTTATTATATATTTTTATTATATATATATTTTATTTTTTAACATAGACTTAGTCTTTTTACACAGAGGCAAACATTGGTAATGAATGTCGATCCGGTTACTCAACTAAGTCATGTTTTTATTAAACAACTTGGTTGAAACGTCATTATAGTCTTTTGACGTGAAGGCACACATATGTGATGCGTGTCAATCTGGTTACTCAGCTATTATCACGTTTTCAACTGACTACTAGATCTATTCATAACCCGAAGGTCAACGAAATAGTGATTTATTTAACAAAAAATGTTTTATTTTATTTTTATTACCTACCTTGTTGTTTAAGTTACTCATTTATATGAAAAATACTAGTTAAGTTACTTAACTTAAAAGGCCTCAAATTATGAATGAATGTGACAACCTATAGGGTGCTCAATTTACACTAAGTCCTAATTAAGCTGTATATTTATCCAAAAAATCCTAATTTACTAATTTTGCAAGCTAATGATCATTTACAACCTACTAGACTATGTTCAAAATTAAATAAATTTCACTTCATCTATGCCA
>JAOTAY010019984.1:0-13805 GCA_025629805.1 Erythroxylum baracoense
TCAATTTCGGATACCAATTTCAACACATCAACCAAAATTAAGTCCAAAATAAATGCAATTTAAATGACTTAACAGTATCCTTAATCACATCATGATTGTTCAAACATTATAATTTGTATATGTCTAGCTTGCACTTAGGTTTTCACCTCAAGTATACTTGATTATTCTAAACTCATCAATCATACATTCACCAATGTTTTTCTAGCATTATAAAATCACACAATATCCAAAATTTTCATTCATTCATACCTAATACACTTTACCCATTTCTTTTGGATCACAATTACATTCTTATAAACACTTTCATCCCTTTAACACTCATAAATTTCTAGATTCTGGTACTTTGATATTAACAATCCTTTCCAAAGTTATAACATCAATTAACAACCTAAACATATCAAACACTTTATCAACTTATTCAACCTTAAACTGGGTTCATTTCAAGCCTCAATCAAGTCTAAATGCATCAAAGTAAAGTAGCTTATCATTAGTTGATTCAAAGATCACATAAAAGATAACTTTTCATGTTCAAGGCCTTTCCCACGATTATGGGTTATGTCATCCAAAAATTTCACCATCCTTTCTCCTTCCAAATTTTTAGATTTTAACTCTTTCTTACCAAACTCAAAACTTATTATGCATAGTTCATCATTTCTACGTCATTTCCTCATCATTTTCATATCAATTCCATCTCAAAATCATCTATACTTCAACTTATAAACTATTATTGATCATTTACACAAAAATAGAGCACAAACGTATACATTTATTCATCAACGTTCTAGAACTCTTTCAACTCCATTATCACTATCAATCCATCCTTAAACTATCATCATATATGTCTCTATTGAAACAAGCCATGAAGATTAATATGGTACTTACTTGTTTAGCTCAAAACCCTTCTCAAATCATTAAGAAAACTAGCTCCTCCACTTACACAATCATCAAACTTTCAAGGTAGAGTAGGCTGGGTTTTTATCATCAAAATGAAGACAACGAAATATGTGGAGTGGCAAAGTGAAGGATGATAGCAAAGCTCAACGTTGAGGGTTGGGTTGTGAGAGTGTCGTGAAATAGAGAGAAGAAAGAAGAAGAGAGCATGTAGTAAAAATGAAAGACAAATGAAAGATGGTCTTTCAATGTATATGTCATGGGTTAATTGTATGGTTTAAAAGCATGGTGAGTGTCATGACACTTGTCACAACACTTACCACATAAAGAACTAAGTTAATGTCTTCTAATTACTAGTCCAATTGTCTCCCAATCTCCATGTCATTTTTCATTCAATAATCTAAGCCATTTGTCACTAAATTCTACTACCATGTGTCAATCAATTTCTACTGCCATTTGTCTTGCCACTTGGCATTTTTCCTAGTCCAAAAATACATATAAATTCATAAATCTCCCAATTGTAACAAATAAATTCCAAACTAATAATTATAATTCATCAAATAAAAAATTCAAGATATAACAATTCACATTTCACATCATAACCATTTTCAATCTTTCATACCTCGGAACATGCCAATTGAGTGCATATATGATCTTGTAATGTGTACGAAATCAAAATTCATGTGTGTATATGAATATTAAGCATGTGAATGCAATACAATAGTCTAAGGTTTTATCCTTTAGTATGAAAAACGGGCTATTACATTTCCACTCCATAAGGTGTCTGCATTAATGTTCCTTGGGCACACCTTAGGTTGATATGGTTGCTCCTATTCACTTTGTGATTCCAAGTGGTTGATATCTCCCCATCTAAACATTGCATTTTGTTGTAACCATTTCACATCCTGTTGAAATTGTAAAGTGTTAGTAGTGACAACATTAACTAATTCTTCTAAGGATGTACCTGAGTTTTGTTGTCTCTCCCAATTTTAGAAGTTAGACCAAACTTACCTTTCATCCTGCTAGAATTGCAAAGTGTTAGAAGTGACAAAATTAACTAATTCTTCCAAAGATAGACCTGAGTTGTAATAAGAGGCTTTTGGTCTATGTGAGAATTGTTGTGTGACTTATAAACTATTAAGGAAGTAGTTTTGCTGGTCATCTCATCCATAACTAAAGTTTCTATGATCACTCCAAACATGGTTATAAGATTGGGAATATGAGTTATAGAAAAAATTACTTCTTTCCATGATATTTTTTTAAATCACAAACACTAAACAAAAAGTAAAAAGATCAAGAAATAATTGAAAAGAAACTAATTACAAACAAATATGTACAAAACACCAATTAAAATCAAGAAAAAAAAAACTAAAACATCACACTCCCTAGCAACGGTGCCAAAACTAACGTAGCGTTTCATAACACTACTCAAAATAACTAAACCTACAACTATAGTAGTGGTAAGTCTAGGTCAATCTTACAGAGGGTGAGCGTAAAGCTTTTGAAATGAAATTAATTGGTGTTTAGGTTATAAGGTGGTTTTATTTGGTTTAAAATAAGAAAATAAAATGAAACTAAACTAATGAAAACAAATTAAAGAAAGCATTGAAAAGTGATGAATTCATTAGGGACTCGATCATTGGTTCAATCTCAGCTATACACAATTAAACATATTTCATTGAGTTGTTATCCTTATACCTCTCCTAGCAACTATTAATCATAGGTTAACATTAAGCTTTGTTAATCCCAGTTTTCTCTTAGGTTGTGTTTAATTAAGAGACGCTCATTAATTAAACTTAACTATCGAACAACCTAGGATAAGTCTCTAGATTTAATTGGATAGTTGCATTACAAATTGGAAAACAAATTAATCAAGGCCAAAACCACTCAAGCTTGGGTCATTTATCCTAGATTATGTTATCCCTAATGATTCGACACCAATCGGAAACATAAAAATTATGAATTGTATCTCTTATGATTCGAAACCATTAGTTGCTACAAATGAATCTCAACATAACAATTATGAATTATATTGAAGATTCTAGCAATATCCAAACACAACAAATATGGATTGTATTCAAGATTCTACAATTGGTTCATACATAAACAATCTACCAATAATGAGAATAAAGATCATTCATACATGAAAACCCAAAAGCATAGAATAATATAATCAATCCCTAAGAGAGAAAGAACAACAAAAATAATGAAAGAAATGATTAACCAGGTTCTTTGGGGTCGATATTACCTTCGAATTAGTATCAAGAAGCTTATCTCTCCATCTTCTTCGTGGGTCTCTGACGATGTTTAATATATTCCTCATTCTTCTCCCAAAGCCCCTAAATGATTCCTCCCACTTTTCCTCATATTTCTGTCATCAAAACGATATTTTTATACCAAAAAGTAGGGTTTTCAAGTGTGTTGGCAACATATCATGGGTGCGCATAGTTGAGTCATGGCCGTAAATGGCCACTTTAAAGGCTAACAATCGTGAGCCTCCTTGGATGTCACGCCCATGCAAATGGTTGTCACATCCATGTCAAATTTGTCAGGGCCGTGAAATTTTTTTTTTTGCACTTTTCATTCTTGATCTTTTCAACATATACTCTTCATTTTATGCATTTTCTTGTCTTCTCTTACTCTAATCCTTCTCCTTCTTACTCCATGAAGACAAGTGAGTGTGAATATCAAGAAAGCGGCTCAAAAATTGTGCTTTCAACTCACTTTAGCTCTTACACTTCCGAATTGTACCTAAAACTAAATATGAACTAAAGTGAATGTCTTAAGCATTTTATAGCATTAATCACTTAGTGTTATGAACTAAATATATAATCAATTAAGAACATATCAATATTTTTGGTTTAATAAAATGAAGGCTTAAAATTAATAGTTTTGGAGAATCATTATTTATTCTTTTACTAAATCTTCCATATCAGTTTTTGGAAAAGCAAACCACACCTCCATATATGCCAGTTTAATCTACGCTAAATTAATTTACTTGCTTCCATATAGTTTATGAGTATTCTAGAAAATGATTATGCTTGCCCCAATCCTCCACTTTGTGTTATTGCTTTTTAGAAACAATATGCATGTCCCTTTTTTTTAACTTCTGGTTAATTGTGTTATGGAAAATGATTTTAGCATGCCACCCTATAAATCAAGATTGTACTTATTTGGTCTATTGAATTTGAATGCGGAATGGGTGTAAGTTTGGCAACACTAACGACACTAGCTAGCACTGGTAAACCTTCCTCACTCACCAGTGGCAACTTGTGATGGATGAGGCTACCGCCAATCAATAGTTAATTAATTATCAAATTAATAATTAGAATCAAGAAAATGTTTTAAAGAATTTCTTTCATAATTTGATTATGTTAGAAATTATTGATACAATAAGATTATATTTTTAATGAAACCAAAATTTTTGAAATTTCAAATCTCTCAATTAAACATTAAGTACATGTTAATGTCCTCGAATAGGCACTAAAACTAATACATCTAGACATACTCTTCTCCTATGCTCTTTCAAAAAGTTTGCACCACCCAACGAAATGCGTGAATATGATCTGATTGAGTGTTTCACACTTTGATTAACAAATCTCTATGTTAGGGCATAAGCATTTTGCAAAGTGCTTTATATGCAAGTTGAGAAGCCTTAATAACCAATAAAGAAGAGACCTTATATCATGTTATTCGCCAATATAACATGTAATGTTAGGTTTGTCCCGGGCACTATGGAATATTGATCCAATTTTATCTTCATAAAATTCATACGATTTTATTATGTTGGAGTTTAAATTAAAGTCTGGGTTCTCATCATAACCATTTTCCTTGAATGAATTTAAGAAAAATAGTATTCAATACTTTTTAATGATAAGTTGAAATATGTCCCGTAATATTAGCATATCGTTAACTCCAGACGCTTGAAAGAGAATGAAAAACTTTATTCCTTTTGAATCATTAAACTTACACTTATCTAAGTTAGTTAAATAAAATATGGATAGATATTTTAGATCTTAAATAATAAGTTGAAATATGTCTTATAATATGAGTATATCACTAAAGCCAAATGCCCAAAAGATCATGAAAAATGATTCCTTTTAAATCATTAACTTATATTTATTCAAGGTAATTAAATAAAATATTTAAAAATATTTTAGGAATTAATAAAGGAGAGCTAATCTAATAAACAAATTATTTGATGAGAAGTGCCCTCAAAGCAAATCTTTTAAAAGTTTATAAAATAATATAAATATGTCTATAATAAATTTGTACAAGTAAGATGCAAAAAAATGATAAGCAGTTTTTGCTTTACTATCATAGGTTTCAAGTTTAAGTTCTTGAACTAGTAATTTTTTTTTATTTCACAATGGACTTTAATCAAATTTTGGCCTAATGGACTTATGGTTCACATAAAATAAGGTAAATAAAGCTTCACTTATTCTTGTTTCCAAACATCCATTATTTTTACTATAGATTTTGTTTACTATGGTAACTAAACACCCATCTTCTTCTACTTTAAAACCCTAACCACATCTTTTTTTATAAAGATACACTTGCCACATAATCAGAAGAGCCACGGTCAAACCACCGCTCCAACCATGCTCTTCCTCCATTCTCTTTTAAATTTGATTTTTATGACTAGTTGATTAATACGGAGATATGAAGGAGATGTTGTTTATAACAAAAAACTATATACGTGAGAAGATGATGGCCATCACAACTTAAAATAAACATATGTAACAGTGGTGGTAGCTTAAGTGACTGTCTATAACAAATTGCTATAATGATTTTACTGGCTATGATGGGTGTAACTTTTCTATGGCTGAAGTTTTCAAGTATTTGATAAACAAATGAGCTTTACAAACATTTAAACTTTGATTCAAATTTTCACAATAATAGGACACAAACTTTACGCTTTCGTTGTGAAGAGAAGATATAAGTATTTATTTAAATAAATAGTGAATTATCCAGATAAAATAATTTGAACGTCTACAACAATAACACTCTAGTGCATAAAGCTCCCCGCTTTGTGAGAGTTAGGGGACATCAATTATACGCAGCCTTCCCTTTGTGTTTTGCAAAGAGGCTGTTTTTGTGACTCAAACTTGTGACCTTTCGGTCGTAAAGGAACAATCTTACCAGTTGCTCTAGGCTTGCCCTAAAACAGTCAACGTACCTAGTGCACAAGGCTCTCAGCTTTGTGGAGGTCTGGGGAGGGTCATAATATATGCAACCTTCTCTTTATATTTTTACAAAAATGTTGTTCCTCTGACTTGAACTTATGATCTTATGATCAAAAAGGAGCTATTTTATTAGTTGCTCTATAGAGATGGTTCTTTCTCAAAGGTTGTATTGATTAAAACAAGAGGCAAACAAGTGAGCCATAGAGAAAAAAAACATGGTCAAAATTTTGATTCTAATGCGGAACTTAACAAAATAAACCAAAATTCAACTTTTATTCGATTCTTTGAGGAGCAATATCATATCTTTCTTGTGGATATGGTTTTGATTTTAATAAAAAATAAAAAATTGTAATATGTATTCAAATAGAAAACATGTATCTACAAATCCACAACTTTTAAAGTCCATTCCATTACTAAAAAAATTTAATAAATTCTTGTCACAAAATTTTCTGGATAATATATTTGATATTTTATTCATTAGTCTTCTTCAATGAAAATAAGAAAAGATTATTGTTAATAATTATTCTCACAACAAAGATTTTATGTTAATAAATAGAATTAAGATAAACATCTTAATTTCAAACTAATAAATAAAATTTATTTTGAAATCAATAAATAAAATTTATATTTATCAAAATAAAAATATAAAGCAACTTTGATATCAATGTAAGAAATTTTCATTTGATAAGATCAAAACATACTTATATCACTGAACAAATAAATAAAAATCACTTACAAATTTTTTCTATAATCTATAAGATAAGAGTCTTGTAGAATCCCAAAACTTGTAAAACTCTTTCTACATATTTTTTAATGATTTTAAATTTTTCTTATCAAAATCACATATCTTTCCGGTAAATTATATCTTATATACAATTTCATAATAGTTTTGATGTTTAAAATTACAATGTTTTATTTTATTCATTCATTATGTTTGTTTATATATTATTTTTTCCCTTTAACTCTTTCTAAAATAACTAGGTTTTTTATGCAGAAGGAAATGCTAAAAGAGTGACCATTTTCTAATTTTCTATAAAAAGGTTTTTTTGTCCTTTCTCTAACTATTTATTAGATATAGATGCAAAAAGGAGAGTTAAATGCTTGTGATGATCCTACATATCAAAAGAAAAACTTGTTTAGTTGTTACTTTTAGTTGGGTTAAAGACAGTTCCTCTATAATAGCTTTTAATTAATTACATCTATATATCTTTTGATTTTATGAAAGTAAAGAATCAATATTGTTCTAAGTGTATAAGAAGAGGGTCGACCTTAAGCAAGTGCAAGAAGATGCTTGCTTAGGGCCCAGGCTCATGGGGGTCAAATATTCCATACTAAACTGTGGCAGTTAGCTAAGATCATCACATATCTTGTGAAAACTATTAGAATTATGGCTAAGTAAGAACCTTCTTTACTAAGATCATCATATATCCTGAAAGCACATGATTCACTATAACTCCATTTTTGCCTTATAAGAAGAGTAAACAAAAAAGCAATTAATTAATGTGAAACATAAAATTATGGTAGTTAAACCAAATCAACAATTTTAATGTCCATATCAACATTGAAATGAATTAAAATTGATACATCTATCTCTCTTTGGCTTCAAAATATGAAGAATGAAATGAGATTTGGTTTAGTTATATTTTTTTTAATGAACTTAATAGGTTAATAGGTGATACAATAAAACATATGAGAATTTAAGGATATATAAGGAGAACACAAAAAAGTTACATAACTAAGATATAATATAAGCTAAAAAATTTAAACTAGGAGATTAAGTATTACTCTACAGTTCTTAACTCTAATTATTTCGAGGTAAGCTTAAGTCTATATGGTTAGGACCCTTTACTATTAACTAGGTTTTTCCTTATGGTGTTGTAAAAATGATGCATGATAAGAAAAGTACGTTCAAATTCAATTGAGATTGACTAAAGTTATACTTAGGAGGTTACTTCCATAAGTATAAGCAAGATGTCTACAATATCCTTAATCATAATGATGTGTAAAGTGATTAAAACAAAAGCCTAACTAAAAAACTTATAAAGAAGTAATTATTGGGATGCAACCCAATGATTTAAGTGTTCACTTTAATTTGGTTGTTTTAAGGGTCTTTAATAATAATTTTAGTATATTTTTGCATGATGATGATGTTTCTTACATTTTTTAAATTAAAATCAGTTTTAAAGTCATGGATATATATATGCTTTAATGGTCTGATTTTTTTACTTAGGATTAATATTGATTGAGTTTAATAGGTTACAGGCAATATGGTATCCAATATTGATTTGTGCTCACCTCATGTTATAAAACACTATCTCTAGCTTGAAATCTACCTCTAAATCCAAGTACTTCATTATTACCCAGCCAATTACTACAAATTATATAGATGAGAATCCGCATTAGTTAAAGGATGTGTTTGTGAGATTGGTACAACATTTTGGTATTAAGATTCCACCTTTTCCATATTGTTCTTTTTCAACTGCACGTATAAAATTAACAGTAAAGACACATTCAAAGAGTAAGCCAACAACTAAGAAGCCATCAGTGACTAATAAAATATGTGGTATTTCATTTATATGGTTATATGATTAATGGTTATTAATGGCATTCAACAAGTTTTAATTATTGGTAGATTGAATAATGTTTTAGTGGGTAGTATAGTGTGTGTTTAGTTGTTAAATTGAATAATTAGTGCATGTTTAGGTTAGGATTGTGTTGTTTAGTTAGACATTTGATGTTTTGAGTGTTTTATGGGTTAGAATATGCCATTGAGCTTAAATTTTGTGTGCTTGAGGTGCATTGATGTGTTTGTTAGTATTTTAGGTCTAATATTAAAGAATGGAGGAGATTCGGAGGAAACCCAGAGCAAAACTCAAGGCCACAATTGTGACAAAAGCCTGTGGATGTGCCACAATCGTGGATAGAAGCCTATGGAGGTGCCACGATCGTGATAGAAGCAAAATCTAATTCCATAATTGTGATAGAAGCAAAAGCTAACACCACAAACGTGGTCTACATGACAGAAGCCACAGACAACCTTCTCGACTTAAGTTTTCGAGGGACATTTTAGACTTTTTAGGCACGAGAAAATCCTAGGGTTTACCCTAAATGGAAAATACTATATAAAGAAAGAGAAATGACCTAAAAATTAGCTCCATTCTTTGCCACTTTTGGAAAACTCCAAGAAGAAGAAAATATATAGAGAGAGAGAGGGAAGAGCAAGGAAAAAGACCTGTTCTGCAGCTTTAACCTCCATCTTTCCAAGTTTATTTCTGTTTTCCATATTTCGTTTTCGTTTATTTAAATGTATGAGATTGAGATGGATTGTATCACAATGGATTGGGATTGATTATGATGTTCTCACTTTTCTTTAAGGATTTGACTTGATTTAATGTTAATCTAGTTATTTTTGTGTTAATCTTATAGGGTGTTGTGATTAATTGTTGTAACTTTATGCTTCGATAATAAATCAAGAGGGTAAACTAAATTCAAAATGATTGGGTTGGATTAATGAGATTTAAGCAATCCAATAGACCATGCAATTAATCAAATTAGTTTTTATATAGAGGGAGATCTTGTGTGAGACCCAATTGTTTATTAGAAAGCTTAAGAACTAATTAGTTAGGGCTGTCTATAATTGAGAGATTATGTGTTCGGTTTTAAACCTAGTTAGAGATTATTATTTAGGGCTTGTGATTATAACTCAAGAGAGAGTAATCCTCCCTTCGATAGTCTAGAACCAACACCTCATTAACACATAAATGACTAGGCTAACATTGATGATAGGAAAAATTCCCTCTCTCATAATTTGGTAATTCTTCTTGTTTAATTTTCCATTGTTAAGTTGGTGGTGTTCAATTTGATTTCATTTGTGTTAATTTTGTGATTTAATTTTCTATCAATCCATCTTGACATGTTTACTTTTCTGTCTATTTTTTATTTTCATTTTTATAATTCTTAGGGCCTTGGATAACTTATAATTGAATTTGTTAGCCACTCCTTGAGGGATCAACACCTTACATACTACACCCACGACCTGTGCGCTTACAATATTTTGAGGGCTTATAAATTGTAAAACTTGTCCATATCATTTACTATCCTAATTATTAAAGAAATATCAATTATCCTAATTTCCTTCTTTTCTAGTTTTTCTCTTTTCTTATATATTATGTATATTAAGGGCAATGTATATCTTAAGTGTGGGAGAGCGATTACCTTGATCCTTAATTTATTTATAAGAATTTAGTCCAATTACATTTAACAGTAATTGTAAATTTTGGAAAATTAGGCAAAAAGATTGAAATTATTGAGTTAACCTATCACAAGTGATATAATCTTGTGAATTGATTACATTAGGCTGAAATATATTATTCATGATTAGTAGTTTAGTTAATTAAGTAGTCTTAACAATGATTCCCAGATTGATGATGATTTGAATGCATAATATTAACATTTTTTTAGTTTTTTTAGTAGGCATTCATGAGTGACTGATTAGTCCACTTTGATTGTGAATTGCTGAAAATTTCATAAATAAAGTGATCTTAAATAAATTCTACTATGCTAATTTTGATCTAAATAATGGATCAAATCATAAGTAGTGCTATTAGTTAGTCAAAATTGTAATTTAATTGAGTAATCAAAGCTATTTATAACAAGGAGTTTATCCTCATTTAAAAGGTTAGGATGACATTTAGTTAATCCAATCATATTCATTAAAAAATTCAAATAAAATTGCATTAGTTATTTTTTCATTATGGCTTATCAAATACTTGACTTAAATATTTTTTACTCTTTTTATGTCCACTTTATATGTGAGGTAAATTTGTTTAAACTAAAGTAAACTCAAAAGATTATTTAGTTAGGTTGAAATTGAACTACAAGTTGGTCTATTGTTTATATATCTAAGTGGCTAATGAATGGGATGATGAACTGATGTTCATGCTTGACTTCTTTAATTGAACTATTGAACTTTCTTAAAATCCAAGTTACCTAGGGTAATGTATTTTGAGATTAATTTGCTTGAGTGAGAGAATTTGATAATTGCTAACTAGAATATATTTTTGACATGATTTTGAGGGGATATTGCTTGTGATTTTATATGATTTAATATTCAATTTGGGTTATACTTTATTTTTAAGTCTTGTTTTAGCTGCCTAAAAGGAAGGAACAAATTTGAACAAATTTAGTCAAGTTAAAGTAGTTTTCGCATAATTTTAGAGGAATGATAGGGAATACAGATCAAAACACAAAATGTATCCAATCTGTATTTGTGTTTCAGTCTTGTGTTTTCATAATAAACATATTTATTTAAAGGATTAATGATTTAAGGTTTGATTATAGGCAGTGAAGTAATATAAGTGCAACCAGATCCATGTTAGGATCCATATTGGTAGTTATGTTTTAAAGTTTGAGAGTTATTTATAAAATAGAAGTGAGAGGGACTATTACGAAAAAGCATTATTGTTGATAAGTTTTATATAGAAAACTTTTAATATTGTAAGTATACAGATCATAACTTATAGTACAAATGGTATTGTTCCTACAAGGACTAACTAAAAACCTAACAACTCGAATAATTTTTTTAATTTATTAAAAGATTGATTGAATTCGAATAAATTTCTAAAATTGAAATAACTAATAAACAAAATAATTAAATAATTGAGTTGCCAATAAAGTAAGGTTGATCAAAGTTAGAGACTTAGGAATTATTCTATCCTTGTTTTGTTTTCCCTTTATCTTGTTGATCCATTTATGCTCAATCCTAGATATCCTAAGGTTTTGATTATCCTCTCTCAAGATCTAATCAAGTAATCCTAATTTAATTTGATAATAATAGAATTATAATCTTTCGATATAAAACTACTCATAACTATTCAATTATATTTGAAGTAGTCCTAAGGATAATCAATTCACAATTAAGATCTCTCTTCAATTGTTAATTAATATGATAATTGCAGGTTTATTAAGCTACCAACTCTCATTGCACATCTTAATACATGTAACTTGATTTAGTCTCTTTATTTATTACTAAGTATAAGCATAACAATTATCACAAATTATTGATAGATGTATTAAATTCAACAAAAATAAAGTTCAACAAAAATAAAGTTCAACAAAACATGTCAAGAACATTTCGTAATATGGATTTAAAACCCATAACCATGTTAAACATTATGCTAATCCAAATGAACATCCAAGACAATCAAATAAATAAAGGAACAAGAAAGAAAAACTAGTTGGAGTCTTGATCTGGAAATTTGGAATTCCTGAAGCTCTCTTGATGTCTCCTTTTAATCTTCTTTTGATCTAGTGGCTACTACATTTTTTTGTATTTTTCTAGTTCTTAAATAGTTCTTGAGGCTTCTAGAGTTTCCTTACTTAATTTGGTTCTAAAAATAGCCCCTAAACGTCAAAAGTACAAAAAAAAAATTGAGAGCTAAAATAACTAAAATTTGTTCTTTGTCACAATCACGACTTCTTCCATTCTTCAAGTTCTTTATCTTTTCTTCACTTTCCTATTTCCACTCACTAATAAACACATCAAACACTCCTTGAAACATAAAATTAAGATCAAATCCTTGGTCTAAAATAATCAAACAATCTAAACATATAAAAACACTATCAAGAACACAATTCTCGGTCCTAAACACATAATTATCATCTAAGAAAACACTTTAAAACACACTTAGATATCTAGAAAACATACTATAATATACACCTATCAATTATTATAGAGATTAACTGAAGCATTTGTTTAGAGAGAAAGGGGTAACTCTAAAGTAAAAGAAAGGGACTTCTATCAAGATTCAATTGAAGAACTTTAAGATTTTAAGATCAATGAGAATGAGTTCTTTTATTTCCTATTCTTTCTTAATTTTTGTTTTTTCTTTATCATAGAATAAATTATATTTTGATAGATCTTCAATTGAATCTTTCAATAAACTTGAGTCTTTCAATAAATGAAATAATTAACCAAAATAAATGAAATAGTACGTACAAATTTATGTTGGCATGAATAATAAGAGTTGTATAGAATCCTAAAGATAGGATCACATGAATCTTTTATATTAGAATCAAATCTAATAAAAAAATTTATATAACAAATTAATAAATTCTTAATAATTTTTATTAGAAAGAGATTTCAATCAATCAAATTAAGGATAGGATTTGTATTTATTAATAAAGATATGTTTATAGTTTTTAAATTTTTATTGGTCTAATAAACTAAGGTTGATAATTGTTCAAGATAAATTTAAGCATAGAAAGGTTATAGAAAGATTCTATATCTAGATCTTGATTATCATTTTATTGTTTCATTCTTACTTATTGCTTTGGTTTGTTATTTAAGATTAGTATTTTTTTGTTTAGTTAACAATTTTTAAGTAAATCATTGTTAGATTAGATGATAGAAAGATAGTTACTACCAGTACTCGTAATTGTTATAGGAATGATACTTGTATTTACTATATTATACTATAAGAATGATATGTTCACGTGCAATATTGTTATATCTGAACATCACTAATGCTACTATTATGAGCCATTATAACACCTAAATTTTCCTAATGACTATTTTACATTGTTTTTAGTATGAAATAAGTCACATATCAGTTATAAGAGTAATCTTAGGCATAGTGGAGAATTAATAAGAGCCTTGAGAGGCTAGAGAGTGTATATGCACAAAATAGAAAGTTTTTAAGTTGTGTGGTTATGCAATTATTGCATAAC
>JAOTAY010019985.1:0-13804 GCA_025629805.1 Erythroxylum baracoense
TGAGTAAGGTTGGATGCCGCGGTATGTCCCGCAAACACACGCCGCCGACCTAAGGGCGGGGTGTGGGGTCCAACAGGGTAGTTAATACATTTGAAAATCTAGGGTGAATCACAATTCAATTAATAAAATAGAAGAGAGACAAAATAGAGAAAAAGTTAATCTCTAGTCTTTAGGTTCTTGAATTTCAATTTTTCTGCACTTTGGTATTGTTTATTGCTTTGTGTTAGTCTTTTAATTTTAATTTAATTTTCTAGATTATTTGCATTAAACAATTTCGTTTCTTAAACAAAGTTTTGTCAGAATTAAATGGTGTCTGGGCATCAATCCCTGTGGGATTGATATCTGCTCTTTTTAACTACAAGTCTCGACCTGCTCACTTGCAGTTTTTGAGCATAAAATGAGTAGATAGGTTTTACAACAGATAGTTATCTAATAAACTATCGAAAACCTATGCAAGATCTCTATTTGCACAATTTATCGAATTGATTTAATTCTTGTTCTATTAAATCACCTAACTCTTGTCAGACCAATTTAATTATTTTTCATTCGATTCACCCTCTCAGTTTATTATCAAATTATGCACATCCAGAATTAAATCACAATAAATCCAAATAACACATAAATATTCATATTTCATTCGATCAAAGTTAAAGCCCCGAAGGTGAGTTTAGAACATCATCAACATCCAGAAATCCTATCATCAACTATTATTCCAATTCTATACAATAGTAAACTGAAAATAGCAGGAAGTAGGAATTGAGTGAACGATAAGAGGCACTGATGTCAGGAAACTCCTGATCTGGGAAATACATCGAGTCGGCTTCTTCTCCTCTTCTCTCTTCCCTCTTCTCTTTCCCTGTCTCTAGATAATTCTCTCTAAGGTTCTCTAAAAGTGACTGATGCAAAAACTACCTCTACCTCTTTGTCTTATTCTTATACCTTTTGTGTTTTGAGCAGCCTTAGGATTTTTTTGAGGTCCAAAAGGTCCCAGAAATCTCTCAAAACTTAAAGTTTTTAAGTGTCTACGTGTTTGCCCAATGTGGGCCACGATCGTGGGCCACATCTGAGCCTCCATGTCCAAGGCTTCTGTCATGATCGTGGCATATAGGCCAATCGGGGCCTATCCTGGTGCTTCTGTCACGATCGTGGCTTGTTGTGCCATGATTATGGGTCATTGTTTTAACCCGAATGGCTCCGAAACTTTTTCGTTCTTTAATGTTGACCCTGAAACACTAACAAACACATTAAGGTACCTTAAAAGCATAATAATTAAGCTCAAAGACTTGTACTAACCCATAAAACAATTAAAACATAAATAATTAACAAATTAACACAATTATAACCTAAACACATACTAAACAATTGAATTAACAATTAAATACATATCAAGCTAAGCCCTAAAACATAATGCAATTTACACTTATTAACATCCCCACACTTAAACATTTGCTTGTACTAAAGCAAATAAAACAGAAAACATATAAAATCAACAACATGAAATGCAATAATGAGACAATGACTTAAACTTCATGAAATAAATTTAATTTTAAACACAATTATTCAAGTTATATCAAATCATTATCAAGCAAAATCCGCATCTAGGGGCTCTGGATTAAACATACATATTAATCAAAACTCAAATGTCAAGTTACTCGCTCTTTTCAATTGCACATACACATTAATAATTCTTTGGTCATTTAAACTCTTTGACTACTCCTAAGTACATGTTTATGAAAAGTCAAGCTATTTACAAGATCGGTAGGTTTTATTAAAAATCAGATTTTTTATTTTATTTTATTTTATTTTATTGAACATAGACCTAGTCTTTTACTCGAAGGCAAACATTGTTGATGAATGTCGATTCGGTTACTCAACAAAGTCATATTTTTTCTTAAGCTGCTTGGTTGGAATGTTATTATAGCCTTTTGATGTGAAGGCACAGATTTGTGATGCGTTCGATTCGGTTATTCAGTTACATCATGTTCTCAATTGGCTATTAGCTCTATTTATAACCCGAAGGCCAATGGAATAGCAATTTATTTAAAATTAACCATCAGTTTTTTAACACCTACTTTGTTGCTTAAGCTATTGTTTTTATGAAACATACTAGCATAGCTACTTATGTCAAAAGATCTAAAATTACAAACGAATGTGACAATTTAGAGGGTGACAACTCATACTAAATCCTAATTAACTTGCATATTTAGTCAAAGAACCTAATTCACTAATTTTGGGAGCTAATGACTGTTCACAACCTAACAGACTATGTTTAAAATTAAATCAATTTCAATCCATCTAAGCCATTGACACATTCACACAATTCACAAAATGCAACCTAATAACCTTTCATATAATATGCAAAATTCACATTCAAAGAAACACACACAACCCTCCCCACACTTGAACAATACATTATCCTCAATGTGAGAAGGAGGAAAACAAACACGCATGAAAAGATAAAATATAAATTAGAATAAAACAAAAGGTAATTAAAGACTAAAGTCAAAGAGAAAAGGGTTAGAACAAAGCCTCATGGTGACAGAGGTGGGGATGGTGTCGGAGGTGGCAGTTAGAAGCTTTGAGCCTCAAAATAACAATGGATATGACGTACATTCCGACTTTGATGTCGTTGTATTCGGGCCATCTCCTTCATTCTTCTGTAGTTCTCTACAAGTGTATCTGTAATTATTTTGATGTTCGTGGAGATTGTATCAAGCACTTTCTTCCAGCCTGGCTCTTTTGTTTCTTCTTCCTCCTCAGACTCCTTGTTGGTCAGATCCTCTTCTAGTTATTGCTAAGCATTTGAACTCACTTGAATGGTCTTAATCTTGACATATTTCTTGGCACTAATATCCCGAAGTTCCATATTATGGGACTTCAAGATTTCAGTTTTCAACAGATGATGATGGTTTATGAATTCATGACAGTAGACTATGAGTCCATTACACTCAACTCTATAGCAATTAGCTATCACCAAAAGAAAGTAACCCATTCCTAAGTTATTGTTCCTATTAGGTCGAGTAGTAATAATTGCGTTAAAGATGTGGGTGGTTATGGAAACTAGGACAATATGGTCAATGCACCACAACATGAAAAGTTCCTTTGCTGAATACTTGTTGGTTTCCATTTTGTCAAAAATAGTTTGACACATAAATTTATGTAGCAACAAGTGTTCGTGGTTCTTGATGCTGTTGTTGTGTGCATTATTAGTGTCAAAACGCTCTAACCTAGTTAGTTTAGTCCAGTAGGGGGTGACACAAAAATCATTATGCTAGTCCACTACAGAAGATTCAGGGAAACCATAAATTTCATACAAAGTCTCATATTTAAGCTCATAAGGTTATTCCCGCAACCTAAAACACAATTCCCTAGGTTTATTGGATTCATATTGAAGGGATGTAAATAATTCTAAGGTAAGTTCTTCATAAACTAGGTATTGAAATTGAATTAACTGTCCCCATTGAATTCTCTCTGCTAAAATTTTGACCTTGTCTCACAAATCTAATCTATCTAAAGTCTCAAAATGAAAATATTTTGGAACCATAATTTGGTTATTGCAAAGAGAATGAAAGCGGGTACCTTCCTTATTTGAGAAGATCGAGAAAGGTGCCCTGTAATCAGTTGCCCTGTTCTTTTTTCCTCATCCCAAAACTTGGTTTCATACTGATAATTGATCGTCCTTTGTGGACAACTTAATAAACGATGTATTGCCTTTCAAGTAAGTAAAATTCGGAAGAGACTGGAGGTTTAGAATTTGGTTAGAGAGAAGTGAGAGTGTTTGGAGGTTCTAGACTTAAAGAGATAAAGTTAAAATGAAAGTGAATAAAAAGTGAAGTAACAAATGAATATATAGGTGATTGGAGGGTAAAATGGTAAAAAATGAACCAAAATTCACATGTCCCCTTTTTACCCTGCCGTAGGCCACGATTTTTCCACCAATTTCTGATTTTTTTCTTCTTTGGTTCTTTCACACTTTCTTGAAATTACTTGTTAACTCTTTATGGATCTTTCACCTCTCTTTTGTGTACTTCCTCAATCATCAAATTCATGTCGAGGACCTCTGCCTTCCCGATTTTATTAAAATGAAACAATCTAACTGCAGAATTCAATCTATATAAAAAATCAAAGGAAATAACATCAAATTAATAATTTATGGGTTGCCTCTTATGTAGCGTTTCTTTTAACATCAGTAGCTCCATGCTCTTCTCGTGCTCAAGGTGATTCGAATGAATCGGGCAATGGTACTGCAGTCGTCAATCTTATAATTTACACATGAGCTACGATGCCCTAGATACCACTCTCCCTTTGAGTCTCCTTCCTTTTCCTTCTTCTTCTTAATTTTTGCTTTCTAAATGCATTCCTAGGATCCTCAATATCTTCCCATTGTCTTCGAGGTTTGGTTTCCTTAATGTTAGTTGGAGGTAAGGGAGAACTGTTGTCTTTTTTCTACATTTTAAAGGTTATTTGATGCTTACTGACCCTTAGAGTTAGTTCACCCCAATCAACGTCAATTATGGAGTGAGCAGTAGACAAGAATGGTTATTCGAAGACTATAGGGTTTCCACATCTTCTCCAATATAAATTATATAAAAGTTTTTGGGCAAGGTAAATATATTGATCTGTACTTGGACATCCTTAATAATCTCCTTCGGTCGATGAACAGCTCAGTTTGCCGTCTTCACTAGCATTTTTGTTAGTTCTAACTCTACTAACCCCAAATTTTGGCTAAAGGTATAGGGCATCATATCAATACTCGCTCCCAATTCCAAGAATTCCCTCTCTATGTTGACTCCATTGATACTTCAAGGAATGTAAAATCCCCTGGGTCCTCTTTCTTCTGTGCTATATTAAGGTTTTCTCCCGCTATGCACTCCTTAACCTTCTTCTTGTTTGATTTTTTTAGCGTGAGCTTCATTTGTAAATGTTTCGTTATGTCTTCCACCTTGTTTAATTCAACCTTATTAGAATTCCTCATCGTCCTACTTTAAATTAACTTCAGCTTAACTAGAATAGGGTGTAAAAATTCAAGTTGAGGTTCCTCAATTGACTTAATTATGAGCTCACTTAGAAAGAATTCCATAATTATTTGTCCTTCTCACTTAGCTTTGTCTTCCTTCCCATATTTGAGTTTCTTTTCCCAGGTTTGAGTAATAGTTATGATGCTTTCCTTTGGGTTAGACTTAGTAATGCTTGGAAGGGTTCCTACATTCCGAATAGAAATTGCCTCAGCTAAATGACCTATTTGGACCTCCAGATTGTGTATTGAAGAGGCGTGGTTCTTAGTGACTTACTCGAATTTACTTTCAAGTCTCCTATGTGCATCATCGATGCCTCTAATTTTATTTAAAATCTTATCCAAATTGAATTCCATTGAGATTGGTTTATCTTGTTGGAAGCTTTACTGTCCTTGAGGTCTGAACTGTCCTCCAATATTGTTTGTCCACGAGAAGTTAGGCTGACTCTTTCCCCCAGGGTTGTACATGTTGAAGTAGGGATTATTTCCCCCTCCTTGTCCATATTAAGCTCCCATATAATTCACTTTCTCTAGATTGCTTTCCTTAATTAAAAAAAAGTCCAACGTATTAAGGTCCATTTGTCCACAGAGTTCACATTTAAGTTATATGACTTTTATCGAAGCTGGGACAAAATCTTCATGTTATTGAGTTGTCGAGTCAAGTTATCATTTTTTTACTTGCATCTTTGTCATTTGATTAACAGCTACAATTCTTTTTTCTTCTCGAAAGGTCATGGTCTATCTACTCTGCCTATTCGTCCATAGGCAACTATTACTTGCCATCTCCTCTATCAACTTTTCTGCTTCATCTACCACCTTTCTCATCAATGATCCTCCTGAAGTTACGTCAATTGTACCTCTCATATGTAGGATTGCTCCATTATATAATGTTTTCAACAAGAATTACTTGGGTAAGTTATGGTGTGGGCATTTCGGTTGCAAATCCTTGTATCATTCCCACACTTCATAGATTGATTCCCCTTTACTTTGCTGGAAGTTTGTAATTTTATTGATAATCTTCGCGATCTTGGTTAGGGGGAAATACTTATCTAAAAAGACACGAACTAGTTGATCCTAAGTTGTGACATTAGCTGGGTTAAGAGAATGATACCAAGCCTTTGCTCTATCTTTAAGGGTAAAAGGAAAGAGCCTAATTCTTACTGCATCCTCTGACATCTGATGGTACAGAAAGCTATCATAGATTTCAAGGAAGTTCACTATATGTGTGTTGGGATCTTCATTCGTTAGTCCATAGAACTAAACGTTCTGTTGAAGCTTGTTTAAGAGGGCTATTTAATTTCAAAAGATGTTGCTTTTACAAGTGTTCTAACTAATCCTTGGTTAGCCACATTAAACCCTAGTCTTATGAAGTTTATAAGGGTCCGTTGTTGATGTCTTTGGTTCACTCTGTAGTCCAAATCTTGCTGAAATTCCTCGATCATTATTACTTTCGTGATTTCTTCTTCTTTCTCATGCTAAGCTTTTCTAATTTACTGTTATATTCGAGTGATGTCTAGCTTTAAGGTTTCAGTTGCACGACTGAATCTTCTCATGACTCTTTTGTTCATGCAAAAGCACAATTTCAGAAATAAAAAGAAAGAAAGAATAGAAAATTAAAAAAAAACTAACTAAATGCCTTAAACTATAAAATTAAACTAATTGCCTCCTCAACAATGGCACTAAAAACTTGATCGGGTTATTTAATATGTGTAAGGTTGAATTAATTAACCTCGATAATCTGCAAGTGCATGGTTCTTTCACGTAGTACCTAAAGTGTCGATCCCAAGAGGAGGGATTATCTAATCCTAAAATCTAAGGCTAGAACAATTCGTAAAAATTCAAAATGTAACGAACTAAAATGAGAATTCAATTCACTCAACAAATTAATTCGAGAATTAATGACAAAAATATTAATAATTTAGCAATTGTAAAATACACTCAATAATCAACCTAAAGTAATTACTAATTGAGAGAAAGGGAATTTTACCTATCTTTAAAGCAAACCAAAATGATTATGAACTACCTGATTATTGGTTCTAGATGATCCTAAGGTTGATTACTCTCTCTCGAGTTATAACCATTAACCCTAAATTATAAACTCTAATTAGATTATAGAAATTGCAATTTCTTAATTAACAACCTATCCAAAACCATAATTAGATATGAAGTTGTATAATAAACTATCGGAAACCTATACAAGATCTCTCTTCGCACAATTTACCGATTTGACTTGATTCTTATTCTATTAAATCACCTAATTTTTGTTAGCCCAATTTAATTATTTTTCATTCAATTCACCCTCTCAGTTTGTTATCTAATTATGCACATCTAGAATTAAATTTGAATAAATCGGAATAACACATAAATAATCAGATTTCATTAAATCAAAGATAAAACCCCGAAGGTGAGTTTAGAACTTCATGAACATCCAAAAATCCTATCATCAAATGTTATTCCAATTCTATACAATAATAAAACTTAAAATAGCAGGAAATAAGAATTGAACAAACGACAGAAGGCATCGACGTCAGGAAACTCCTGATCCAGGAAGTACATCGAATCAGCTTCTTTGTTTCTTTTCTCTTCCTTCTTCTCTTTTTCTATCTCTTGATAATTATCTCTAGGGTTTCTCTAAAAGTGGTTGATGAAAAAACTCCCTTTGCTTCTTTGTCTTGTTCTTTAAAAACCTTTTGTGTCCTGATTAGCTTTAGGGTTTCTCTGGAGCCTAAAAGGTTTTAGAAATCCCTCAAAACTTGTTGTTTTCAAGTGTCTGCATGCCTAAATGATGCAGGCCATGATAAAAGAATTAAAACATAAATAATTAACAAATTAACACAATTCTAACATAAACACATACTCTTCAGTAAAGGTGCCAAAGTTGTTAACGCGTCATAACACTATACAAAATAACTAAACTTAAAATTATAGCTATTGATAAGTCTAGGTTGATCTTATAAAGAGTGTGGTGTTTAAGATATTGAAGGGATTTTGGTTGAAAGTGGTAAAGATAATAAAGTGAAATTAAACTAATAAAAGCAAACTAAAGCAAGAACTGAAAATTGATGAATGGGTTTCACAATTCTTTCTTGGTTCAATCTCATACTACATATGAATAAGCATACTTCATTGTCTTGTATTCTTATACCTCTCCTAGTAAATATTAATCCTAGGGTTATTA
Source organism: Erythroxylum baracoense (assembly GCA_025629805.1). Classification (NCBI taxonomy): domain Eukaryota; kingdom Viridiplantae; phylum Streptophyta; class Magnoliopsida; order Malpighiales; family Erythroxylaceae; genus Erythroxylum; species Erythroxylum baracoense. The sequence goes on from JAOTAY010019985.1 coordinate 8,193, forward strand.
ACAAGCTCTGTTAACCATAATTCTCCCTTAGATCATTTTCAATTAAAACAAGCAATTTAATTGAACCTAGCTATTGAACAACTAAGAAAAAGCTCTCTAGATTTAATAGGATAATCGCATTACGAACTAGAAAAACAAACTAATATAGGCAACAATCATATAAGCTTGGGTTGTTTAACCTAGGTTATGTTATCCCTAATGATTAAATGTCATTAGTTGCCACAAATGAATCCAAACACAACTATTACGTATTGTATTTAAGATTCTAGCAATGGATTTAGTAAAAAACATTCTAATAGAGCACTAAGATCATTCTTACACAACACCTAATTTAATAAATATAAAATAGTATAAACAATCTGTAAGAGATAAAGTGCGTAATACAAAATAGAGAGATGCCCAAAACGTGTCTTCAGCTTCGATATCCCTTATAAACTAGAAGAGGGAGGCTTAGCTCTCCATGGTTGCCAAATAATCAAGGGTTTTGCCCCCTTCGTGTCCTAAAACTGATCCATACCTCTTTAGCAACTCAAATGTTGTTTTATATTAAAAGTTAGGGTTTTGGGGATATACACGGTCATGTATCAACCGTATAAGTTTAAAAAATGTGAACCTTGTAAAGTAAAAGGTTGGATACACGGTCGTGTATCCAACCATGTAAGTCACAGCCATATAAGTATATACATAGCCGTGTATTTACCAATTATTACTGAAATGTTATGCTTTTTGTAATTTTATGTCGAATCCTCACCCAAATATATCTACTTCTTGTTCCATAAGGGTAATTGAGTTTGATCGTCAAAATGTTGGCTTAAGTAATGTGCTCTTAACTCATTTTAGCTTTTATGCTTCCAAATTGTACCTAAAACCAAATATGAACCAAAATGAGTTTCTTAAACATTTTATAGAATTAATCACTAAGGGTTATCGAACAAATGTACAATCAATTAAGCATATATCAAGTTATGTCGTGCACTTATAGTTAAATCAAATATTGGGCCTAAGTTTAGGTCAATAAGGTTTTTGGCACCATTGTTGAGGATATTAATATTACGAAAACCTTAGTTTTGCTATTATAGTCATTATTTGATTTTATTTCATTATTGTTTTTATTTTATATTATTTTATTTATTTTATTTCTTTGTTTGTATAATTAATCTCATTATCAATTTATGACCTAGAGTACATCTAAGAGCCTAATAGTCATGGATCAAGAAATTGAAAGAATAATGCTGAAGAATCTTCGTGGGACACAACTGCGTGAATTTAAAGTAGACTGTCAAATAGAGGACTTGTAAGGTCACGTAGACATGAAAGAATAATACAATACGACATACTAACCACGAACTATATTCCATTATGCTAGGCCAGACTTAATTGGTGCAAAATCTAGAATTGTTAGACCAACTTGTTGGGTTTCGATCATGCATCATATGCATCAGCTATCAAAATATATAGCTAAAAATTAAACGAAACATATAAAATACAGAATCAAACATGTGCCAGTGGCTGTAATAAAACAAAACATAAGTTTAAGATGTGTACCTTACAATCTCCTTCATTCTTTGTTATCTTCACCTCTTCAATCATAAACCACGACGACCAAAGGAGGATGTCTCTAATGATATCCACAAAAAGACCGAAGCTAAAATCTTCTTAGGAAGAATGGCTAGAACACACATAAATTTCTAGCTTTATGGTGTGTACTTTGAGAGAGTATTTTAGATAATGGTGAACATTTCACAAAAAGACAACTTTTTCTTATAACTATTGCAAGAAAATGGAGTGTCTTTGACACCTTTTGGCCTCCCTTTAACTCCCAACATCATTGAAGAGTTAGTTGGAACTAAGTGGCTTTTAATCCCACTTAATTTAGCATGAATACATTCACCCCTTCTTTAAAAGGTAATTTTGTCATCTTTTTTATTAAAGGGTAATTTTGTCATCTTGCTTATTAAAGGGTAATTTTGTCATCTTACTTAATAATCCAGATTCACATGTGTCATATGATTCACAATCAAATGACCCTAAACTACCACACTTTTGTAGCTTAGTTATACATCTCTCACATCTTAGATCCCCATTTAAAACCATTCTTTGCATCTTTAATGTGTATGACCCATTAGGTTCCCAGTTAGTTTGGCCACTTGAATTAACAGTCAATTCAAGCAAGTCATGAGCGGTATCTAACAACACGTCATGACCCCCAATTGATCAGAAAGTCATTGGTTTAACTACGAACCGTTCCATAGACAATGTTATCATGCAACTTGTCCTTTCACCATTCTATATACCCCCACTTGGTTCAGAGTATCGTTAAAGTGCCAACTCCCACTAGACTGACTATATCACATCTAGTACAAGTGATGTTAATTCTTATCCTCGAGGCTCATTACTTAATTGGATATGTCACTAAAGATTATCTTCATGACATTTCTACTATATCCAAAGATTCCCGACTAATAACCTTAACAAGAGTTCGTGGGTATCATCTCCTCCTATTAGGAGTGGTGAACCCATTATTTGCTACTTAATTATCTTTGAGTACCTCAAGTTGCACCCAATCACCACCTTATGAGTAACCTCTAAGACGCAATAAGGAATGGAGCCAAAGTATAGGAACAATATCTAAGATATCCTTGAGCACATCAAGTCTAAGGATATTCGCACTATTGTTATGATGAGACTATCACTGACACTATAATAGATTATCCAAATGATTATCTCATGGCAGGTTATCCAATATACTTACTACTCTTAGCAAGCATCCATATGGTAACTTTAAATAACTCATGCTTGCAGCTTATAAGATCTACTGCTTAATCTAATCAAGGAGTATAATATTTTAGTTATTTCGATGTATGTAAGTTTTAATTGATTGACCTCGATAATCTACAAGCGCACAGGTCGTTCACGTAGTACCTAAGGTGTTGATCTTATGAAGAGGGATAATCTATTCCTTAAATCTAAGGCCAAAACAAATTGCAGAAATTCAAATGTAACAAAACTAAAACAAGAATGCAATTAAATCAAGTAAATCAATTCAAGAATCAATTACAAAAATATTAAAAATTTAATAATTGCAATGCACACTTAAGAATCAACCTAAGGAACTACCAATTGAGAGAGGAAATTTTACCTATCTTTAAAATTAACCTAATCGATTATAAAATACTGGATTATTAGTTCTAGATGATCCTATGGTTGATTACTTTCTATCGAGTTATAACAATTAACCCTATTTAAAAATCCTAATCAAATTATGGAAGTTGCAATTTCTCAATTAATAACCTAGCCAAAACCCTAAGTAGATATGAAGTTGTCTGATAAATTATCAGAAACTATTGCAAGATCTCTCTTGTACAATTTACTGATTTGATTTAATTCTTGTTCTATTAAATCACCTAACTTTCGTTAGCCCAATTTAATTATTTTTCACTTGATTCACCCTCTCAATTTACCACCGAGTTATGCAATTGCAAAAATTAAATCACAATAAATCCAATAAAATGTAAACAATCTAATTTCATTAAATCAAAGAAAAAACCTCAAAAGTGAGTTTAGAAGCAACATCAACATCTAAAAATCCTTATCTTCAACTATTATTACAATTCTACACAACAATAAAATAAAAAATAACAGGAAAAATGAAATTGAACGAAAGATAAGAGGCAACAATGTCGAGAAACTCCTGATCCAAGAAGTATGTCGAGTCAGCTTCTTCTCCATTTCTCTCTTCCTTCTTCTCTTCTTTTATCTCTCGATAATTCACTCTAGGGTTTCTCTCAAAAGTGGCTGATGCAAAAGCTCCGTCCTCTTCTTTGTCTTATTCTTTAAATACCTTTTATGTTTTTAATAGCCTGGGAGTTTTTCAGGGTCTAAAAGGTCTAAAAAATCCCTCAAAACTTTACATTTTTTAATGTCTGCCTGTCTACCCTCTGTCACGATCGTGACTTGCCATATCCTGGGCTTCTGTCACGATCATGGCCTATTGTGCCATAATCGCTGGTCATTGTTTCAGCCCTAGTGTCTTTGAAATTTCTCTATTCTTCGATGTTGAGCCTAAAACAGTAACAAACACATCAAGGTACCTCAAAAACATAATAATTAAGCTCAAAGACTTGTATTATCTCATAAAACACTTAAAACATAAATAATTAACAAACTAACACAATTCTAACATAAACACAAACTCAACGATTGAATTAACAATTAAATACATATCAAACTAAGCCCTAAAACATGATACAATTCACACTTATCAACATCCCCACACTTAAACATTTGCTTGTCCTCAAACAAGCAAAACAACAAACACACAAAATCACACAACACAATGTAGTAATGAGATAATGACTTCAACTTCATGAAATAAATTTAAATTTAAACACAGTCATTCAAGTTATATCAAATCATTAATATGCAAAATCTACGAATAGGGGCTTTGAACTAAATATATATATTAATCTAGATCCAAGTGCTAATTTATTTACCCTTTTCAATTACAAACACATATTAATAATTCTTTGGTCGTTCAAACTTTGTAACTACTCCTAAGTACGTTTTAATGAAAAGTCAAGCTATTACAATTCCGGTTGGCTTTTATTACAAAACATTTTTTAAATTTATTTAAACAAGGACTAGTCATTTACGTGGAGGCAAACATTGGTGATGAATGTCGATTCGGTTACTCGACTAAGTCATTTTTTATTCGAGGCGCACATTAGTGTTGTGTGTCGATCCGGTTACTCAGCTACATCACGTTCTTAACTAGCTACTAGGTCTATTCACAACTCAAAGGCTAGCGGAATAGTAATTTATTTAAAAGTAACAACATAATTTTTTTTATTGCCTACCTTATTGCTTTAGCTACTCGTTTCTATGAAAAAATACTAGCAAAGACACTTAAATCAAAAGACCTCAAATTATGAATCACTACAAGAAAACTATACATTAGTGACAGAAAATTACTAGTGGAAATAATTCCATAGCTAGTAAATTTGTCGTGAAATTTTTCATTTTGCGACGAACAAAATTGTCGTCGGTAAAGGCGGAGGGAAAATATTCAGGCACATTTACCGATGGAATATAGCGACAGAAACTCCATAACTGTCAGTAAATTAGGCGGGAACTCTTCCCGTAATTAAATAGCGTCGACATTTTGTCGACGGATATTGTTTCCATCGGTGAATTTTACGCTGCATCGGTTTGTTACCAATAGTAATGTGTTCCATCAGTAAATTCGAATTAATCATTTTAAAAAATAAAAAATGACATGGTTTGGTTTAATACCAAACGACCTCTTTCCAATTCGGGGGTTAAAGGACTGCTGAACCTTCCTTCTTCCTTTCTTCCTCTAGTTCTTCCCTCTTCGTCGTGTCTGTGCTGTTGTTATCGTGCCTCCACTAGTCGCCATCTTCGTCTCCTCTGGTCACCGTCTCCGTTGCCTTCTACATCTCCTCTCGTGTGTCTTCTCTCTCTCTACATGTAACATCCCGTTTCCAGAGAACGGGTTCGGGTTCAGCGGGAGTTGGGGTGTTACATTTATGTGGTATCAGAGCCCAGAAGTACTATCTTACATGGGCATTTCTGACACATGAGTCAAGTGCATT
>JAOTAY010019986.1:0-13801 GCA_025629805.1 Erythroxylum baracoense
TAATGTAAAATATTTGGTTTGACTTTTGGGCTTGTATCTGATATGTATATGTGAATTTGTTTGTAAGTTTGTAACAACAATACTTAAGTTTGGTTTAGATTTTTCAGTGAGTTTGTGTTACGTACTATGTAAGTTAATGTATGTTTGCCTAAATTATTTACTGGAAGTTTTTCTATGCTTTAATTTGTTTGTGCTGTTTTGTGTGGCATTCATATATCCTTCAAGGGGGTATGTGGGTGTTACACTTGCTCCCATTACTTCTCATTCTGGATTTTGGTGGTTTGTTACCTTTGTAGACGATTGCACTCGAATGACCTGGTTATACACTATGAAATATAAAAGTGATGTCAGTGCTATTTTTCTAGTTTTTTCAACATGGTTTGCACTCAGTATTCTTTTCCAATTAAAATGGTTAGATCAGATAATGGTGGACAATACCTAAATTCTGAACTCTCGCAATTTTTCCAAGCCAATGGTATTCTCCATGAGACTATTTGCCCCTAAACCCTGCAACATAATGGAATCGCCAAATGTAAGAATAGACACATACTTGAAACAACTAGAGCACTTCTTACTGGTGCAAATGTCCCTCAAATTTATTGGGCTGATGTTGTTACTTATGCGGTGTATCTTATGAATAGGATGCCATCATGAGTTCTCACATTTCAGACCCCTCTGCAGGTTCTTGCAAAGCATGTTCAAATTCCATCTTCTTTGAAATTGGACCCACGAGTTTTTGGGTGTGTAGCATATGTTCATCTCCACAAGACTCAACGTACTAAACAAGATCCTAGTGCAGTGTGGTGTGTCTTCCTAAGGTTTCATCCTCATCAAAAAGGCTATCGATGTTATCACCCCTCTACCCGACATATGTATGTTAGTATGGATGTTAACTTATCAGAACCATAATATTTCTTCTGTAATGATCAAACCACCTCTAGTTCTTAGGGGGGACGCATCATGACAACTATAGTTAGATTGATCTTCCAGTACAGCAGATGGAGTTTTCTGGTTCAAAGGGAGAACTTAGTCAACCTAATGAGTATGACATTCGTGACTTATGTAACGGAAACAACAACTATGTTAAAGTTGAAGATGCCCTTTCCTCTCCTCAAGTACACGTTCAAGAGCCAATGGATATTCCTGAGGTAAGTAGTCCTAAAAGCTCTAAATCTCTTGTATTGCCTGCTACACCTTACTCTTTGCCTCCTAGACAGAATCGTGGTAAACCACCTGACAGGTACTCTCTTGATAGAAAATCAAAATATGTTATCACTCAATATGTCACTATTGATAAGATGTCATTACAATACCAATCCTTTGTGAAACAGATGAAAAGAATTAAGATACTTACAAAGGTTGAAGAAGCTCTAGAAAATCCAAAATGGGCAGAAGCGATAAAAGTTGAAATGGATGTACTGCAAAAACATGGCATATGGAGCATTATGTCTCTTCCACTTAGAAAGAACCAGTCGGTTGCAAATGGATATTCACTCTCAAGCATAAAGTAGATGGAACAATTGATTGGTTCAAGGCAAGGTTAGTAACGAAGGGGTATACACAATCTTTTGGCATTGACTACTAAGAAAGTTTCGCCCCAGTTGCGAAGATGAACACAGTTAGAATTTTATTATCATTGGTAGCAAACTTTGATTGGCCGTTGAAACAATTTGATGTTAAAAATGCTTTTTTGCATAGGGACTTAGAAGAGGAAGTGTTCATGAATATTCCTCTTGGTTTTAATACTTCTCAACCTAGTAACAAAGTGTGCAAATTGTGGAAAGCATTGTATGGGTTGAAATAGTCACCAAGAGCATGGTTTGGGAAATTCACAGATGCTATGAAGAGAAATGGGTATCACCACAAAGTAAACTCAGATCATACCTTGTTCATTAAGTGCAATGGTAATAGAGTTACACTTTTAATCATCTATGTAGATGATATGATTGTAACAAGTAATGATAGGATGGAAATAAAAAATCTACAACAGTATTTATCTTCTGAGTTTGAGATGAAAGATTTGGGAGGTCTAAAGTACTTCTTGGGGATTGAAGTCGCAAAGTCCAAAGAAGGTATATACTTGTCCCAGTAAAAATAAGTACTTGATCTCTTGTCTGAAACAAGTATGCTAGAGTGTAAACCGCTAATACTTCAATTGTCCAGAATCATCACTTTGCCATTTACACAGATCAAGTTCCAACAAACAAAGATCGATATCAAAGGTTGGTAGGGAGGTTAATCTATCTATCACATCCTCGGCCTGACATTGCCTATGCTATTAGTGTGGTAAGTCAGTTTATGCATAAGTCGAGTGAAGATCACATGGTTGCTGTTATGAGGATTTTAAAATATTTAAAGGGGACACTAGGAAAAGGGCTGACCTTTAAGAAACATGGGCATGTAGAAGTAAAAGGGTATATTGATGTAGATTGGGTTGGGAATATCACGGATCGTCGATCAACCTCTGGGTATTTCACATTCGTAGCTGGAAATCTGGTCACATGGCGAAGCAAAAAACAAAATGTAACAACAAGGTCATCAGCTGAAGTAGAGTATAGGGGCATAGTTCGTGGAATATCAGAACTCTTATGGATTAGACTGTTGCTAACATTGAAAGATCCTATGCTTTTGTACTATGATAAAAACACAGCTCGAGAAATAGCTAATAATCCAGTTCAACATGATTGAACTAAACATATTGAAGTTGATAAACACTTCATCAAAGAAAAGTTGAACTAGAAGTTGGTGGACATTCCCTTTGTTCGATCCAGTGAGCAATTAGCTGATGTTTTAACACATGGAGTCTCTATGGAAGTATTTCTGAAATCTCTAGACAAGTTAGGCTTAGAAGACATCTTCACGCCAACTTGAGGGGGAGTGTCGGCATGATTGTAGGGATATTTGTAATTATCACAATTATAGGATGATAAGTTTAGTAAGTTCCTTGATGTAATCAATTAATGTTAATTTACCATCTATTATTAGGGAGAGTGCATAAACTTGGATGGAACTGAACTCTAATTATGATTGACCTTTTTTTGCTGTCAAGTAGTACCAACCCTTGATTGTAGGTATACTATGGTCGAGACTTAATAAGGAAAAGGGTTATAGGTTTAGGAATTAATTTGGTTTCTTCTTAATGTAGTTGTGAGTATACTTTCCGGAGCTGAGGAAGAATATATTGGCATCAGGGAATGGTGACCCGTGTACAGAAGACTATGCTCAGATGTATTTCAGCAGGGAAGATGTCCAAAAGACATTATATGCCAATGTAACCAAATTGCCATATCCTTACTCCTCATGTAGGTACTAACTATACTTTTTAGGTTTTATCATTTACCTATCACTGATGTTTATAGTAGTGTACCTATAAAATAAAAATGTAAAGAAATGATTATAAAAAAACACAACATTTTTTTCATATGGTTGAAATTTGTTGTTAGCAAGATGAAATAGACCTGAATTTGGATTGACTAAAGCTTAAAGGCAAAGATTCATAAGAATTTTAGTTACCAAGTAATGGTGTATATGTGCAGCTAAGTGATCGAGGGATGGAATGACACAACAGTTATAGTATTGCCCACTATTCAGAAGCTCTTAGATGCTAGAATCTATATGTGGATCTACAGGTACATATGAAATCCATTAACAAATTTCGTTTAAATGATTCTATTGGATTATTATTGATAAGTGAGTGTATTGTATATAAACAAAATGCAATGGTGACACAAATGGGAGGATATCGGTGACAAGGTATAGCATAAACAAAATGGGGTTGCAAGTAAAAGCAGAATGAAGGGCATGGTTTCAGAATAACCAAGTGGGAGGTTAAGTTGAGACATACAAAGGTGGTCTTGTATTAGTTGTTGTGCACGTCAATAATCTCTTACTCTCTCTTCACCCATTTCCTTGTTGCCTAGCCTTTGCCACCTTAGCTCACTTTCTGAATTGGTTTGGTTGGACGTTTAATAATATAAGATTCCAACAATTTTAATTCTTTTTTTTATTTTCTAAACCAAGTATTTACTTATCGCCCATTTTATTGCAACTAAATAATATACTATAAAATTGTTGAAACTAGCATATTATCCAAATGGTCAAATGACAAAATCTTTCTTTCAAGCTATCATCTACTTTCATTGTGATAGATTTGTTCGTTAACATTCTTCTTTCCATTATCTCTCAAACATTAACCTTATCTAATATGATTAAAAAGTAAAGAAAATATGATAATAATTTGTAATAACTAAAGCAAGTTGATACATGGTGAGAGTTATAAAATATTTATTACATAATATTATTATTTTCTATCTTACAGTTAATTTATTGATTGCAAATTTATATATCTTAAATTTATTCTTATTAATTATCTTATGAAACAAAGATCATAAAAATATGTTATGATAGAAACATAATTATAAATTTTATATTACATGTAATTATTATTCTTAAAGCGGTTTGTAATCATTACAAGTTAATAATATATTGATAAAAATAAAATTAATACATGTTTTTTTTCTAAAAAACAAGTAGTTATCTTATAAGTTAAAATGTGAAAATACTTAATCAAATATGTGAGTAATTATAAAGACCAAACTAAATTTTAAAAAACTAAATTAACATAATAATTTTATATGAAAATTTTACTTATTTATTTATGAAGATAGTTAAGCCAAAGATTCAAAGCATCCCCTAGTCATATCATTATCTCTAGTATTACTTTACACTTTAACAATTATAAAATGGTATTATTTACATTATAAAACCTATTTCTATTATGTTTTTATTAAGTTTGCAATACTAGATTGTTAACCCATCTGCAAGGCATGCCAATTAGGCAACATGATGCACTGAATGCTAATATGAAAATTTTCTTAATTTTATAATAATTTTATTATTTCAATAATTAAAATATTATATTGCATCCTTATATCTCCGCTATTTTCCCAACCCACCACCTTTTAACTATGGACTAACCATTGCCACTACTATATCAATCTCTCCATTCTTCTCTATAACATTACATCAAATTCTCCATCTTCAATACCACATTCCTTTTCATGATAATCATCATAATCATTACCATTTGAGTTGACCACCTCCATTTCCACCAATAAACTTCCATCATATTTTAGTTTTGGATACTCCAACAATGCCAATGAATTGTAGTTGTAAGGAGGACTCTTTGAATTGCTAACTCCAAATTAAACAAAACTACTTTTCCAAATCCCTTCATTTTCCTTTGACATCAATTCAAAACTGAACTAAACCATTTTCATGTCAAGTAAACTAAAATAGCCATAACCCTAATAGAAACAAAAAATTATTACCCAAAAGAAACATAAAATAACCAAAAATTAAAAAAAGAAAAAAATCCAAAATAGAAAACCCCTCCATTGTTGATTTTTATTAGAAAACCCACCATTGTTGATTTTTACCCAACTTCATTATGGGCAAAAGTGACTCGATAAGAAAATCAAAGATTTTTTATAATATCTGCTCACTTAGAGAGTTTGCTTCTCTAAAAGAAATTTGTCAAAATCTTCCTATTAAGTTAAGTGAATAAGGATAGTTACAGGTCGGACTAGACCAACAATTCAGTAGGAAAGTCAAAGCTTTTCTACAAAATTTGGATCTTTTAAAAAAATTTATTAGAAACTTCCTATTAGACTAAATGAATAGGAATGACAACAGACTAGGTCGAGCTTGTCTTTAATCCATCCCAACCCCAACCCATAAGGAACAACTTGTTGTGTCTAACTCAAAACTTAAAGTTTGATCTAAGTCGAGTTAGACAACTTAAACTTGAACTTAAGCTTACTCGGATTGCCCAAAATAATATCTTTTTATGATGGAGGTTAGAGCCTCGGGCTAACCCCCAAATTGAGCCTAGCTCAAAGCCTAATCAACTCAAATCTGACCCATTGAATTTATATTAAGCTAGGCTAAACCAGGCTAAGTTGTGAGAATTTTTTCATCTCTACAAATAAGGTTTTAACTCATAGTTCTAATAATAAAATAATATGTTACTACTACTAATTTTATCATTGGTGATATTAGTAAGTTAATGTGAAAGATCAAGCTCAATGAATAGTAGAGCAAAGTAGCCAATCTTATTAATTAAGCGATCAAATGAAGAGAAAAATGAGCAAAGTGGAGACTATATGCAATTCAAGTGAAGGACTAAGAATAAGGAGGAATCAACCATATCAAGACTCATAAAATTATTGTAATCCTTCTTGAAAAATTATGGTAATCCAAAAATTATTGTAATCCTTATTGTATACTTATTATAGTCATTTCAATGAATTAAAGGCTTAATTAATACATGATCATTTGTATATAGGCATAACACGTAAATCTTTTCATAATCAAGAGAAATTTTGTTTTAAACCTTAAAGAAAATCTTTTGAAATTTAAACAAACTTTTAGGAAACTTTTAACTTGATTTTGAATCAAGTTTTTGTTAAATGAATATGTTTGATCTTTGAAAGAACTTGCAAAGATTTGAAAAACTTGCTTTTGTGCATATTGGTCAACCTATGTATCAGTGTCATCGACTGATTTCTTTTAAAAGTTAGTAAAAGTATATATTGTTACTTTGTTAGTACATTTATCAATACATTTGACATTGGTCAACAAATATACTCTGAAAGACAAAAATTTTAAGTACCATGAGTTTGTATCGATAGCACTTGATACATTAGTCAACCAATAGGTTACTTTTTTAAAAAAAAGGTAAACAAATAGATTAATAAAAGAGCTTTCACACGTGTAAAGCATGTGATCAACAAAAGAACAAAGGAATTAAACAACAGCTACTATACATCTAAAACTAAATAATAAAACATAGATGTGTGTGAGTAACTCCTTATATATATTGACGTCTAAATTAACCATGCAGAATAGTTGAATTCCTTTTTCCTTACTAGATAAGTTCTCTATAGGTGTGAAATTCATTCCTCTGCCAACACGAGGCTTATTTCTCTACTATCTTGGAAATAAGTTGGTCTCTTACCCACTACACTGTATTCTTATAAAAACTCTAAGAGTTAAGTTCATAGTTAGCCAAACATCTCTTATTGCTTTTATTTCAAAGAGAATATACACCCCACCTAACACCGGTTTGAAGGTTATTTCATTATCAATATGGGTGCATGTTACATCTTCTAAACATGCCATGAATTATAAGCATAAAAATTAAGTGGTTCTAATTATGTATCTACTGTATGTCTGGTTCTAAACTTATTTAGCAAAGTGGCATTAAAAAAAGAAGCAATCTCTAGTTTCAGTTGCCTCTTTGTATAACAAGCATAATTGGTTGTTCAAAAAGATTCCTTTCTAATATTTACAATTTGATTATAATTGCTAATCAAAGTATAAACAAACATTTAGGACTATTATTTTTTATCCATACCAAGCTTTTCCAAAATGCCTTACTAGTCATCTTTATAAATAGGTTGTGACATGATTTATTAGTAAACATGTCTGAATTATTAGCCCTTTAGTTAACCTATCTTCCTGTTTCACATTTAGGCTATAATCAAGTAATGAATCCATTATCTAGTTAAATCCTTTATACCTGTAAAACCATTCCCCATCTTTGATGATTTCTTCCACTAAAATAAATTAGTAATTTGAGATTATTCATTCTATGCAGCATGATAAGGGTCTTAGATCATTCTAGTTATTATACCAGTACCAATCTTTATTTCTATTTCCAATCTTGAATTTCATCCTTATTCAAAACTGTTTCTCATCCTAAATGGCCAAAAAAGCTAGGTTGCTCTTTGATGCTCTAAAAGTTTCTATTTTTGTTTATATAGGAGTGAATCCACCTAACTCATATTTGACTTTTGGTCTATAAATAAAATCCATATCCTCTTGTCTATTAGTTTTATTAGTTACCCTCTAGTTTGAATCCCAAACCATCATTTCCTTTAGGTTGGCAAACATTGTTTTTAAGTAAAGGTTTCATTAATATACAAATAGCATCTAGTTGTACATATCCTTACAAAACTTTAGTACACCAGGTCCCCTAGCTATGAATTACACTTCTACTAAAATGAGTCATTACTCAATCCTTAATTGTCTTTTCTTACTACAAACTTATCATGTTGTTTTTATGTGATTGGATTGTAGGAAAATCCCAGTGCGTGCATCATATACACGCGGTGCAGAAAAACAAAAAAATTTGTTTCAGGACTTTCCTGAATTCCAGGATCTATATGCCTATACAAGGAAATACCATTAAACCTATCTGAAAATTCCCAATTCACATACATGTTTATAACACACATATATAGAGGAATTCATGGAATTTACACAAATCAAGCATTCATATAATAACCATGTACCCTGTATGTAGTCTCCTTCGTTCTTCGTTCTTCTACTAATCAGGTTGTCGCAAACCACAATGACCAAAACAGACCGTCTCTAACGGTATCTACGCAGAGATCGGAGAAACTAACCGAATCAAACTCTTTGATCTGGAAATGGCTCGAACAAAGATAATAGTGCTAGCTCTCTTCTTTGTTCTATAGAGAGCAAGAATGTTAAAGCAAAAATGGAAAGGAAGAAGATAAGAAAGATGACAGAGTTAAGTGAAAATCGTGTAGATAGCTTCCTAAACAATCTTTCACGATTATCATCCTTTTACACGCTTTTTTTGTCTTTTATCATTTTTGTCTTTTTGTTATTTAAAGACAATAAATGCTTAACCTCTCTTATCTTCCACGTTATACTTATCGTTTATATATATATATATTACCAGGTCCCGGTGTGAAAAAAACACTGGAGACATGTTTCAACACTATTAATGTCGCGATCTCATCGGGACATTTCTCGATCTCATCGGGATCAGTTTGGTTCTATTGCTCTCTATATAATGGATCTCTATCCAAAACTATTTTACGAATCCTCCAAGTCACTCTTATACGTGTGACCCATTAGGTTCCGATTATGTTAGTCACTTGGATTAACACTTAATCCAAGCAAGTCATGAGCGGCGTCTAGCAACATATCATGACCCCCAATTGACTAGAAAGTAAGTAGTTTGGCAAACGAACCCATGCTCGTCACGAACCCTCTCATAGACAATTGTTATACATTCGTCCTTTTACCATGCTATACCCCATTTGGTTATGAGTATGGGCAATGTGTCAACTGTCACTAGACTGACTACATCAAATCTAGCCCAAATGATATTAGTTCTCGTCCTGGGACTCATTACTCTATATGTCAAGGAAGACATTCTTCATGACACATGTACTCTGGCTAGAGGTTTCCAAGTAATGACCCCGACAAAAGGTCGTGGGTATCATCTTCTGCTATCACAGAAGTGGCGAATCCTCTATTGGCTACTTAATTACCTTCAGATGCCTCAAGTTGTACCCAATCACTACCTTATGAGCGACCTCTGCAAGGCAACAAGGAATGAAGTCAAAGCACAAAATCAATATCCAAGATATCCTTGAGTACCTCAAGTCTAAGGGTACTTACACCATTGTTATGATGAGATTATCACTGATATTAGAATATGACATCCATGTGATGATCTCAGGTAGGTCATCGAATGTATTTACTACCTTTAGTAAGCATCCACATCTCAACTCTAAACATCACATGTTTACAGTTTCTGAGATCCACTGCTTGATCAAATCAAGAAGTTTGACATGTTCTAGTCTATCTGGATTAATGATGTCTAGTCTCATTAATCCTATAACTAAGGATAATTTAGATACTGATATAATGGCACATGATAGGAATCTCAGTAGTATAATCACATCATAATTTCCTTTATGCTATATCATATATCATGGACTTCATTAATTTGCTTATAGATCAATATCAATTCATAAAGAATGAACACCAAATTAATAAAATATGTTTTTCTTTATTATTAAAAAAAGTATGTACATAACTTTGTATAAAACACACTAAAGGTGATTGCCTTTAAGGCACTTAAGGCACTACTCTAACAAATCTCCCACTTAACCTAAAGTCAATCACCTTGGTATCTAATACCATATGCGAGTACATGAGAATAAATCTATTCTGCGATAATGCCTTTGTCAATAGATCAACAATATTCTGCTCGATGGGAATTCTCTCTATCTGTACATCACCTCGACCAATGATCTCCCTGATTAGATGATATCTGCAAAGTACGTGCTTGGATCGTTGATAAGACCTTGGTTCCTTCACCTACGCAATAGCTCCATTATTGTTACAATACAACTATATGGGTCCATCACTTCTAGGAACCACACCAAGTTCAATAACAAACTTCTTGATCCAAACTACTTCCTTTGTTGCGTCTGAAGCCGCATTATACTTTGCCTCATTTGTTGAATCGACAGTCGTCTCTTATTTGGAACTCTTCCAACTAACCGTCTCGTCGTTCAGTGTAAATATAAAACCTGATTGGGATTTGAAATCATCCTTATTAGACTGAAAATTGGTATCTGTATACCCACTCATTTTTAGATTTCCATCTCCATATATCAAGAAAACATCTTTAGTCCTTCGCAAGTACTTGAGGATGTTCTTGACAGCCACCCAATGACCCTCACCAGGATCCGATTGGTATCTGCTCATATCACTTAGAGCATATGATACATTGAGTCTTATACATAGCATAGCGTATATGATAGATCCTACTGCAGATGCATACGGGATCATATTCATGTGCATCCTCTCGTCTTGTGTTTTAAGACACATAGAGACATCATTTCCTAGTAGTAATATGTCATCTACATATAGCACAAGGAATACGATTGCACTCCCATTAACCTTCTTATACACACAGGGTTCATCCCGATTTTGTGAGAAACCAAACTCTTTGATTATGTCATCAAAGCAAATATTCCAACTCTTGGATGCTTGTTTCAATCCATAGATGGATTTATGAAACTTGCATACCTTTTTGCCATCATAGGAGATGAAACCCTCTAATTGTGTCATATAACATCCTCGGCTAGATTTCCATTTAGGAAAGTTGTCTTCACATCCATTTTCCATATCTCATAATCATAATGAGCGACAATGGCTAGGAGTATCTTAATGGATTTAAGCATTGCTACTGGGCTGAAGGTCTCGCTGTAGTCTATTCTTTGTCTTTGACGAAAACCTTTGGTCATAAGCCTTGCTTTATAAGTAATCACATTACCATCCATGTTGGTTTTCTTTTTGAAAACCCATTTACACCCTATAGGTTTTATTCCTTCGGGTATCTCAACCAAAGTCCATACTTGGTTTTCATACATGAAATCTATTTCTGATTTCATGGCGCTAAGCCATTTCTTATACTCTGAACTCTTCAGAACCTCTTCATAAGTAGTAGGCTCATTATCTTCTATGAGCAATACATCTTTCTATTCAATCACGAGAAATCTATATCTCTCGGGAATAGAGTGTACTACGTGACCTACGAACTTCCTGTGTTGAAGAAGGTTGAACGATTTCTTCATCTGTACGAGTCACAGTCTCAGGTTCAGGCAGTTAATTCGTGTCTGTTCAAGCATCTCGAACTTCTTCAAGTTCAATTTTGCTCCCACTGTCTTTTTTTAAAAGAAACTCTTTCTCTAAAAAGACAACATGCTTTGAAACAAACACTTTTTATTCCTCAGCATGGTAAAATTGACATCCCGTTGTTTCTTTAGGATATCATGCGAACAAACACTTTTCAGACTTCTCATTAAGCTTATCTGACTGTATTTGCTTCATATAAGCAGGACAACTCCAAACTTTCAAATGAGAAAGATAGGTTTTTTGTTAGTCCACATCTTATATGAAGTAACATCAACTGCCTTTGATGGAATTCTGTTTAGCAAATAAACAGTTGTCTCGAGTGCATACCAAAAGGATTTTAGTAAATTTGCAAAGCTTATCAGTGACCGTACCATATCCAACAAGGTTCGGTTTCTCCTTTCAGCCACATCATTGTTTTGTGGAGTGTAAGGTGGAGTCCATTGAGATAAAATCCCATTATCTCTAAGATAATCTAAAAATTCTTGGTCTAAGTATTCCCCACCTCGATCGAATTGTAGTTTCTTAATACCTTTCCTAAGTTGGTTTTCTATTTCATTTTTGAATTGTTTGAACTTTTTAATTGCATCAGATTTGTATCTCATCAGATATATATACCCATATCGAGAATAGTCATTGATAAAGGTAATAAAGTAAAGAAAACCACTTCTGGCATGGATAGACATCGGATCACATACATATGAATGTATTAGGTCTAATATTCAAGTCACTTGTTCACTCTTTCCCTTAAAGGGTAACTTAGTCATCTTACCTAATAAACAAGATTCACACATATCATATGATTCATAGTCAAATGACCCTAAATTACCACTCTAGTGGAGCTTAGCTTTTATATGGCCAAGGCGACAATGCCATAAGTAAGTTGATTTTAAATTATCTCGTTTATGTCTTTTTGTGTTATTGACATTCATAATTGGATGCGACATATCTGTAATGTAAATTCCATTGTATAATGTACTAGTACTATAAAACACTCCATTCAAACTAGTAGAACAACCATTGCTATTGAAATTTAAAAGCAAACCAGTTTTATTTAAACAAGAAATAGACAATATGTTCTTTGTAAAAATAGGTACAAAATAACAACCATCCAGTTTGATTACAAGCCCACTAGGGAGTGACAAAAAATAAATGCCTGTAGCTAATGCAGCAACTCTTGCTCCATTGTCTATGTGCAGGTTCAGTTCTCCCTTCATGAGCTGTCTACTGTCCCTGAGGCCCTGTATATCATTACATATGTGTGAGCCACAACTAGTATCTAATACCTATATGTTATGATCAGAAACAGTATTAACCTCAATGACAAACATACCTAAAGGAGCCGTGGCATCTGATGCTTGCTTCTTCTTTAAGGACTCCAGATAGACTTTACAGTTTCGCTTCCAATGGCCATTCTGGCCACAATGGAAGCAAGTTCCTTTCGACATAGTCTCTTTGGGTTTCTTTTTGGCTGCACTTCCTTTTAGTTTCTTGGACCTTTTCTTCTTTATGTTCTTTTTTCTTGAACCAGAAGAAGAAGAGTCTACCACTAACACTGGCTTACTATCCTTTTTGATAGCTTACTCTGCTATCTTGAGCAGATTAATCAACTCAGGAATTGTCATGGAGATTTGGTTCATTCGATAGTTTAACACAAACTGTGAATAACTATCAAACAATCCAACCATAATTAAGTTAATACTTAATTCACAGTCCATAACAAAATCTAAGGTGGCCAACCTCTCAATATAACCATTCATCTTCAATGCATACTGCACTGCAGATGTCCCTGGAGTCATCTTAGTCGTGAAGAGCAGTCTCAAGGTCTTGAACCTTTCTGACCGAGCTTGCTCATAAAAAAACTCTCTAAGATGAAACACTATAGCATTAGCATCCATAGACTCATGCTGCTTCTGCAGCTCAGGTGACATAGAGGCTAGCATAATGCAGGTAGCCATGTCACTATCTTTAAGATGCTTACGATATGCTTTTTGATACTTATTAGCAGCAGGGGGATCAGGAAGTGGAACATTTAGGACATAGCCTATCTCCTCAGATCTGAGAACAATTCTCAGATTTTTCAGCCAGTCAAGAAAATTGGGTCCAGTTAATTTATTATAATCCATAAGTGAGCACAAACTCACACTGAAAGACATCTTCAATCAACCTAAATGTGAAGAGAGAAAGAATGTTATAATATAAATACATGCATGATCATAAAGACTTGCATGACATGCATATAACTCCTACTAGTTTCAAAGAATCCATAGCC
>JAOTAY010019987.1:0-13801 GCA_025629805.1 Erythroxylum baracoense
ACCCCTGTTTTTTAGTTGATTGTTCAAAATTGATAAGAACGTCTTCATTTTACTTTCTTTGGTTCTTTTAAGACACGTTATTACCCTTGTCATGTGAACAGAAATTTTTGGTTAGTTGGTTGTGTAAAATGCGGTTCAAATACTTGAGAGTAGGTCTTTCTGCATTAACTCAACCTACCAACTAACCAGAAAAGGACTCGTTGGGCCATTTTCAACGTTGTGACAACCTCAGTTCTCATAAACAAGAAAGCAACTGGCACCACGCTTTAACTAAAAAAGTAGAAGAACCAGTGCAGTGAAGGATAATACTCACTATACCAAAACTTCCAGGAATATACTTATAGGCCAGTAACTTAATGTATTATTTAGTTGGCAGGTGAAGTCAAAGATGCGTTACTGAGGTGTTTATTTTGGCCAACGGCCGTTGAATGCCAAAACCCGCAACTTTCATCAAACATTCTGCAACTTTAATGTAAAGACAGGGTTCGTGGAGAAAGTAAAAGCAGAGGGGTATGTTGGGCATTGCAGCGAAACGAAGATTTAATAATGGTGGGGGGAAGGAAGAGAAAGTAGTCGCATTTAATGCATACATGTCTACATTAACTGCTGTAGTAAATGCACAATTGGTTGCCTTCAAAAAGTTTCGAGCTTGCATTTCAACTTTGTCTCTGTTAACACATAACGAAGTAGGGGAATAGAGGAAACTAGGAGGAAAAAGAAAAAAAAAAGCAGAGGAATTGAAGAGTGGTTGTTAGAGAGTCAGTCAGTGTTTTTGTTGGTCCTTTCTAGCTCTGCGTCTAGGTTTTTCGTACCTTGTTGGTAGCTTTTTTGATAGGTTGTACTGTTTAGGATCTTTAACTAGCTTGTTTACTAGGAGTGAGGATTCCGGGGGAAGTTGGCTTTTGTAACGTGGAATTCGGTTTCTGGAGATGACTTTGAATCTGGGTTTTGTTTCTTTTGTGGGGTTCGTGTCTGAATTCTCCTTAACATCAGACGGCGTTTCAATGTGGTGGTGGTGTTGAATTTGAATTGGAACCCGCAAATTATGGGCCCTTAAAGCGACGATAAAGCTACGGTTTTCTGATCAGCGTCAAAGGTTTGATTCTTACCATATGGGTTTTCTTTACCTTTCCTCTTCTTTATGACCAATCCTGTTGATCTCGAAAAAGTTCTGTGTAGCCCCAACGAAAAGAATATATCTTGTTTCTGATATTTTTGAATATTTCTTAGGTATAAAGTGCCAAAGTCTAGAATGTCAGTTTCTTTGCCAAGCTGACAACTTTGGGTTTCAAAGACTCCTCTTTTCTTTCATTCGGGTCTCTACTGATTTTTGTACTTGGAGGGTAACACTGGGATTGGTCTAAGAGAGAGCGAGAGAGGTTGCATTCATGCATCTTTCACTATGGAAACCAATTATCCATTGTGCGGCTCTGTTAGTGGACAAGAAGAGCAAAAGGAGAGGTGGCTCTGGTTCTCGTTCGGGTTCTGGCTTGACTGTGCTTCGTCAATTGCAAGAAAACAAACTTAAAGAGGCCCTTGAGGCAGCTTCTGAAGATGGGTCTCTCGCAAAATCTCAAGATATTGATGCAGACACATCTGCGAGTCAGGAGCGAACAGTTATTGGTAGATCACGTTCACTTGCTCGGCTCCATGCCCAGAAAGAGTTCTTGCGTGCCACAGCTATGGCTGCAGAGAAAAGTTTTAGCTCTGAGGAGTCGATTCCACAACTCTATGATGCCTTCACCAAGTTTCTAACAATGTACCCGAAATTTCAATCAACAGAAAGGATTGATCATTTGAGGGTTGATGAGTATGGACATCTGTCTGATTATTCATCCAAGGTATGTCTTGATTACTGTGGCTTTGGGTTGTTCTCTAATCTTCAAACTCAACAATACTGGGAGTCGTCTGCATTTACCTTGCATGAAATTACTGCGAACTTGAGTAATCATGCTCTTTATGGAGGTGCCGAGAAGGGTACTGCAGAACACGATATAAAAACTAGGATTATGGATCACTTGAACATTCCTGAGAATGAATATGGTCTTGTTTTCACTGTTAGTAGAGGCTCTGCGTTTAAATTGCTAGCTGAATCATATCCATTCCATTCAAATAAGAACCTATTGACCATGTTTGATCACGAGAGTCAGTCTGTCAATTGGATGGCTCAGTGTGCCAAAGACAAAGGTGCTAAGGTCTACAGTGCTTGGTATAAATGGCCTACTCTAAAGCTGTGTTCTAAGGAGCTGAGGAAACAAATTTCAAATAAGAAGAAGAGAAAGAAAGATTCTGCAGTTGGGCTCTTTGTTTTTCCTGTTCAGTCTAGAGTAACTGGGGCCAAGTATTCTTACCAGTGGATGGCACTTGCTCAACAAAATAATTGGCATGTTTTGCTGGATGCTGGGGCATTAGGTCCCAAGGATATGGATTCACTGGGGCTTTCCTTGTTCCGCCCAGATTTTATTATCACATCATTCTATAGAGTGTTTGGCTCTGATCCAACTGGGTTTGGGTGCCTTCTGATCAAGAAATCTGTAATGGCAAGTCTGCAAAGTGAGGGTGGGCGTACTGGGTCGGGTATGGTTAGGATTCTACCTGTTTTCCCTCAATATTTGGGTGATTCTATGGATGGTATTGATGTTTTGGCTGGAATTGAAGAAAATGCTATCAGTTGTGATGAAGAAACTGTACCAGAAACACAAGGGGGATCACAGTTGCCTGCCTTTTCAGGTGTATTCACTCCCAACCAGGTCAGGGATGTTATTGAAACTGAGATGGAACATGATAACAGCTCAGATAGAGATGGGGCAAGCACCATTTTTGAGGAAGCAGAGAGCTTTTCAGTTGGGGAGGTCATGAGAAGTCCAATTTTCAGTGAGTCTGAATCATCAGAAAATTCTTACTGGATTGATTTGGGTCACAGTCCGTTACCGTCTGATAATTGTAAGCAATTGAGCAAGCAGAAAACAGGTTCCCCATTTTCACCATCATGGATTTCTGGCAAGAGGTTCATGAACCGATTCTCACCTAAACCAGCATCAAAATCAATAAAGAGTTCCAGATGTGATGAAAATGAGAAAAATCACAGAATACAAAACGATCCTGTTTTATCTTTCGATGCAGCCGTGCTATCGGTGCCTCGGGAGCCTGACCGTTCAAAGGGAATTCCTGAAGAAGAAATATGCTCTGGAAGAGAGCATATCTTAAACAATAGAGAGGAAAATGCTGACTCAAAGCATGCCGGAGAGATTCAGGAGGAGTTTGTAATAAGAGATGAGTCAAAGTTGGCAGATCCTAGGTCGATCTTGACTTCAAATGGATTCTGTCCCAACCAGATTTCTGGCCTTAAGCATGATGCACATGAGAGTGCTTCAGCATGCAGTATTAGCCAAGAAGCGAAGGAGAGTGCTATAAGGAGAGAGACAGAAGGTGAGTTTAGACTGTTGGGTGGGAG
Source organism: Erythroxylum baracoense (assembly GCA_025629805.1). NCBI lineage: Eukaryota > Viridiplantae > Streptophyta > Magnoliopsida > Malpighiales > Erythroxylaceae > Erythroxylum > Erythroxylum baracoense. The sequence goes on from JAOTAY010019987.1 coordinate 3,455, forward strand.
AGAAAGAGGCAGGTACTTTGGTTTGGAAGAGGTTGATCGAGTTGTTGGCATGAGCCACAGAGTTTCCTTTAGCATGGAAGAAAATCACAGAGAAAATTCAAGTCATTTTGAGGTGGGGGATGTATCTGCAGCTACCAATGGTGATTATGAATCGTATAGTGACGATGATGGTGATGGCGACGAACAAGAATGGGGAAGAACAGAGCCGGAGATAATTTGCCGACATCTGGATCACATCGACTTGCTGGGACTCAACAAAACTACTCTCAGACTCCGATATCTCATTAACTGGCTTGTCACCTCCTTACTTCAACTTCGCATTCCGTCTTCAGACGGTGAGGAAGCATCTCTTGTACAGATATATGGCCCCAAGATAAAATATGAAAGAGGTGCTTCTGTAGCTTTCAATGTCAGGGACTGCACTAAGGGACAACTAATCCACCCAGAAGTTGTACAGAAGTTAGCTGATAAACATGGAATCTCTTTGGGAATTGGGATTCTTAGCCATGTAAGAATGGTAGACGGCCCAAAACAACATTCCAGGAACTTAAACCTTGAAGACACAGCATTGTGCAAGCCAATGGCCAATGGCCGCCAAGATAGTAAAAATGTGTTCTATCGCGTGGATGTTGTTACTGCATCTCTTGGATTTTTAACCAATTTTGAAGATGTCTATAAGATGTGGGCCTTCATTGCCAAGTTTCTTCGACCCTCTTTCGTTGAAGAGGGGGAATTAACATTAGTTGAAGATGATGATTCATAAACATAGATGAAGAGGTTTGCATCCATTAAAGGTGGATACAGAGACACTCACAAGGTCCAAGAAGAAATGTGAGAGACTCAACTTTGTGATTGTAGGAGGTGGAAAGATGTGAAGGTGTAATTTTTTGCATAATGATCCATATTCTGCTCTTTCTGGACATATTTGTGATGTGGGCGTATGAATTTGTTCATTCTTCTTGATGTAACTGGGAATGTAGTTTTTGTACAACTCTTGTTAAGGTTCATGTAGAGTTTTGCCCATACAAACATATATATTAGTTCAGCATTCAGCAGGATAAGTGTATCGAATGTAAGAATTGTCTGAAGATAGCACTTGCTCATTGTGTGTAAGACATTTTCTTTTGTTTCAAAAGATAAAACTTGAGTTCTCTCTACAAGTAAGTTAAATAGGTAGAATGAGGCATTAGTCGTGGGCTTTGGATAGTTACTACATAAATTATTATTTAAGTATGCATTAAATAAAAAGTCATATTATATGTCCTTAGTGAAAATTAGAATATTTTATTAAAATAAATAAATAAAAATTATTTGAATATTTTTATCATTAAAGAAAATTTTGTTTAAAATTATATATTTTAAAGAGATTTTAAATTAAATTTATATTTATCAAAAATAATTATTAAATTAAAATTAATTTTGTTTTAATATTTAAATCAATTATAAAATTGAGTTAAATAATTAAATATATAATATTAAAATTTAATTATTATAATTCTTATTAATAACTAATATTAAATAATATATATTTAGTTGATAATAAATTACATTATTAAAAACATAAACATAAACGAAAAACTATTTGTTATGGTTTTTAAAAATTATAAAAATTGGAAGATATCAAAATTAAAAGCCCAAACAAATAAAAGTTTTACTAAATTTAAAAAAAATTATATAAAGATAAACATCTATGCCATCTTTATCCCTTATCATTATTATTTAATTACGTAATAAATATAATTTATAAATTATAAATACAACTTTGATAAATTAGTAAGTTTAAACGTGTATTAATGCAAAATGTTCCTTATCTTATTTATTAGCATTTTATTTTTTAAATAATAAAATAAATAAAACTAAAATTTTTAAGATTTTTTATTTATAATAAAATTTTAAAATATTTTTAATTTAGTAAGTAATTTTTAAAAATATTTAAGTGTGATTGACATTGAATCGGGTTGAACCAGAATATTCCAAGCCTGTGCCCAGCTTGAAATGACTAGCCCAACTTATAACCTGACTCAAAATTTTTATATTTTAAATTAAAAATTGAAATTAATGTTACTTATCACAGGAGGCAGTCTTTATTTGATGGGATATGGTTAACTTCACAGTACGACGTCGTTACAAATAAATGTCACGCGCTAATTTCTGTGCGTGAACAACACATCCCTCTCTCTCTCGCGCTCCTCTTAATTTCCTTCTTCTTTCTTCTTCACTCTCTCTCTCTCTCTCTCTCTCCCGGTTTGGTTCCTCAGAATTTGCTTATGATTTACATGTCCTTGTTCTCGAATTCCGTAAATTTCCATGTAATTCCAGAGAAAGTTACCAGCTTTCTTTCGTTTTCCCGGAATCTGTATTCTGTCTATAGAGAACATTGAAAAAGAGAATCAACCGGAGATGGTTATTGCAAAGCGACGTCCTTGCTTCTTTGAGATTTTCTCCTCTAATATGACCCCCACCAGACTGGTATTTCCTATTATTTTCATCGTTATTGTTTCATTGCTTTTAGTTTCTTTTGGAACTTGTTTCTTCTTTGATATGTTCTACTTGTTATGTGATTGTGGAATGTAATTACCGTTCTAAAGTGGCAATATAGTGGGTATTATCTCTGCATTTGTTCCAAGTTCGAGTTTTTGGAAGTGAAACTATAAAAAAAAGTAACTAAAAGTAAATTGAGTACTGAGTAACTAATGGTCATGACATGTAATGGTCGTCTGTTGTATGTTGATTGTTGACAGCGTTAATTTTTGTTGGGCAGAAAATTCCAATGAGTTTCATGAAACATATGGAAGGGAGGACAAGTGGGTCTGTTTCTTTAGTGGGTCCCAGCGGTAACGTTTGGTCTGTTCAGTTAGTGAAGAATGATGATGATGTATTCCTTGATCATGGATGGCCGACGTTTGTGAGGGACCATCTTATTGCATGTGGTGACCTTTTGGTTTTCAGATATGATGGGGGGTTGTGTTTCAGTGTGCAAGTTTTTGATCAGAGTGCTTGTGAGAAAGAGTCCGCATTTCATTCTAAATGCAGTGAAGAGCTTGGCAAGTCTTGTCGGAAAAGAGGAAGGGAGGAAGAAGGCGTATTTTCAGGTGAAATATCTGAATGTGGTGCCAAGAAAGCTAAGGAAAGCTGCTTTGACTTTCTTTTAGATTCTGCTGAGAATGAGAAGGGAACTGGGGTAGTCGTTTCTAGCAAGGAAACATGTCAGCATGATGACGCAATTACTATTGCAAGGTACCCGGAGGAGATTGTTCGATATGGTAGTTTACTTAACAGTCCCGCCATGCCCTCTCAACTGAATTCTGGCCATGGAAAGCCAGGTAAGAAAGATAACTATCATTCTAGCGCTTTTACAGACAAGAATTTGCAGCTCCTTTTAAGAGGAAGTGCTAATTCAACAATCCGCAAGTAGTTTTTTGATCTTCAGTTACTTGCTAGTTGGAAAATACACTTCGATTTGTGCTTTTCATTTCTTCCCTTACAAAATTTTATGAATCTCTTTTTTTATTTCCCTCTTTCATCTTTACACATTAGGCTGTAGCTTAGGCATAATTACATCCGTTGATGGAATTTTCTCCAACCAGAAGCGTATAATAATTTTTTTTGTACTATTAACTGAAACATATCTTCCCGCTATTAGCTCAGAAATGTTTGTACTTATATACATATTAAATATAACTGTATGAATCACCGTCTTTATCCTAGATGAAATGTGCTTAGATTTTGAATCAGAGGCAGCCACACGGGGAAGAATTGGAAAAGAAGATGAGTTGAATCTGCCTGAAAGATGCCCAATGTCAACTTTTTCAGAACGTGAGAAAAAAGTTGCCGAATCCTTTATCTCATGCTATCCTTACTTTGTGAGGATCATGAAAAAGTTCAACACCAGTGGTTCATATACTTTGGTAAGTTAGTTATCTATCTCTCTGTTATGCAGTTTAACTAGAGGACTTCAATCATTTAGTGTTGATGTTATTGGTCTTCCCTTGCGATTGTACTTGTGATGTTTTCTTGGATTCCTAGACTGTTTCTTAACCATTTGTTAATTGATGTTCATGCCTTAGAAAAGATTTTTTTTTTTCCCCTTTGGTTATCTGGTTATATGGTCACAGGCTCACTGTCTATTGTGCAGAATATACCATACAAGTTCTCAATGGCGCATCTTCCAAATTGCAGAACTGAAATTGTACTTCGCACTGTCAAAGGAGCTTCTTGGACTGTGAATTCTGTACCAACTACGAGAGTGCATACAAGTCATACTTTGTGTGGTGGCTGGATGACTTTTGTCCGTAATAATGACATCAAGGTGGGAGACATTTGTATCTTTGAACTTGTTTGTAAACTTGAAATGCGCGTTTTTATTCTTCGAGTTGGAAAGGATTGTCCAGAAAACCAAAGTGGAAAAGCTTTTTCTAATGGGATGAATACTGGAGCTGCTAATACGTCACCTAAAAGTGAACCTTCTTCAAAGAAATCAAGAAGACATGCTTTAGATATCCATTCCAAAAAGAAAGTAGAGATATGTGGTAAGAAAAGTACAAGGAAAAATCAAGCATTTCACACCAAAAAGTACGACAATGGCCTGAAAGGTTGTGCCAGCTCTGTGCTCGGTCCACAGTCAATAAGTGGCAATAATAAGCACGGTAAGATTTCATCCTTTTTTCCTTGGTTTTGTGTTTAAAGATCAGTGACAAACTGAATGTGAATATAAGCTATGTTTAAATGGATCTACTTGAAAATTTGGAATTTTGAGTATACTTGTTTACTTTATTTTGCATTTAGTCACATCTTTTACTATCTTCACAGAATTTGCACCGTGTTGAATATAAACCCTTTAAGTCTTAAGGAAAATCTCTGCTGTTTTAAGTTCCTTTGATTCATTTAAATAGTTCTTTCTGTATGATATATATGGTGAATCATGGAACATTAATTGAGATTCGATGCAATGCAGAAATGGGAACTGGTCTGAGGATGTTGTTGGCACTTGATGAAGCAAAAGCAGCCAAATCATTTACCTCGGGTTTTCCCAATTTTGTTAGAATCATGAGGAAGTTCAATGTCAGTGGTTCATACACTCTAGTGAGTGAATATCCTATTTCCTTTTTATTTTAATTATTTTCTTTTTGACTAATGATTAATGTAGGAGTTGCAGTTGCAGTTGCATGATTAAACAATTTGATTGCACTATTGCCCTTTCAGTAATGTCTTGGGTTGAAATTTCAAATGATGGGGGATCACAATTACGACCTACAGCTTAGAGAAAATGGATTCAGAATTTCTAGACGATATTGGCAAAAATGAGCACAATGTGTTATACTGTTATTACCAATTTGGGCTTATCTTTCTGGATGTATAACTAATGGTTCTTGTCTTCAATGGCATAACTTCAATTCCTCAAGGGTTGTTACAATTCCTCAACATTATAATGCACGTGCAGAACTTTGTGATTGATCTTTGAACTGTGGTGGTCTGCTTTTACTTACTACTGACTACTTACCATTTTGCAGAAAATTCCTCACCAATTTTCTACAGCATATCTTCCCAACCTCAAAACAGAGATTCTACTCCGCAATTTCCAAGGGGATTGTTGGACTGTTAATTCAGTCCCAGACTCCAAAGGGAGAGCTTTACATACTTTCTGCGGAGGTTGGATGGCATTTGCTCGTGATAATGGTCTACAGATTGGGGATATCTGCATGTTTGAACTTGTTAGCAAGTACGAAATGTGTGTGCATATATCTGGGGCTGGACGAAAGTCATTCGGTGATCAATCTCTGAGATCAGCATCTGCTGACTTAGCAGTTGGTGGATTTTCCAGCAATTATCCTCCCATGTGAGTCATGCAGAAGTGCTCAACATGCAGTCGGTATATATGCTGGTGAGCTTTTTTGTGCTTTATCTCACTTGTGCTGATGTCTCCTGTGAACTGCTTGTTTGGTTTCTGCATAACTTCAGATTTGTTTTGCTTCATTAACTTTCATGATTGAAGGTTCCTTCCAGATCCTTTACAAACTTTAGTAAAAAGTAGGAGTTGTCAGTCTGATTTGTGATTGCAGCTAGAATCATCTTTAACATGTGAAAAAAACTTGGCGCAATTTGCCCTCCTCAACCGTAATCCAAATTCATTTGGATTTGTTGCAAGTTTTCAATTGCTGGGAGGACCTCAATGTGTTTTCACGTAGTACTTCAAAAGTTCTTGGATGGCATGGTTTATTTTGATAGAAGTAATTCCGGTTAACTATTTAGTGAAAACCGAGTTAAAAAGTTTTATGAGGTTCTTCCTTTTGTTATTGATAATCTCCGAACAAACAGATGTCTTCATCCTGAGACTTGCCATTGTTTTTATGTGCATTCCTTTATTGTATATGTTTATCTATTTATGTTAGTGCATGTGTGATTGAAGTTTGAAGTTGCACACATGTTAAACGGATGGAAGATAACGATTGAAGCACAGACATCCTATGTAGTTTGGTGCATTTCAAGGTGTCAGCTTGGTTTTGTCACTATTCAACCCCACTCACTCGTCAGTTCTTGACAGCGACGTTATGGAATGTCATTTTGCACCAGAGAAGAGCACATCCTATGATTTACCTATCATGCACATGCAGCTTGGAGTATGCTGGTCAAGCAATTATGTGAGGGTGGGGATGAATTGTAAAAGTAGCTGTAAAGATTGTACACAAACGAATCCTCCAACTTCAGATATAAACGAGGAGTGCTAGGGCGGAGATTGGAAAATAGTCTTGTTCGTTTTAGAGCCCTCTAAAACATCATTTGGTAAATGTTCTTGGGTCGGTCAAATCTGCAAATTTTGTTCTCCATCTATCAATGTAAATGTGAGAAGCCTACCTAACTTTTGGAATCCATTAACAGGTGCTGGCTAACTGTTTCTTATGAGGAAGAGAAAAAAAAAAAAAAAAGGAACTAGTTTTTTGTCCAGTGACATTATCAGATGGTATGTCATTAGAAGGAAAAGGATAATACCATATGGAGTTCATGTTAATCTGAGAAGCAGATGGAATTCCTCTTTCTCGAGCTTTCAGAAGCCAATATACTGAAACTTGAAATTTCAGTTGACCGGACTTCCATCAATGTAGTTCAGAGTAGTTGATCATGTTCGCTTTTGGTTTTTATTTATACTTTTTCGTGCACTTTTAAACTCAGTTCAGGAGTTTATATATAATTTGGTAAAAACTGAAATTTGTTTATAAATATCTGAAGAATTAACAGCGAAAACAGAAAGAAATGGAAAAGTAATTACTGACATGCAAGGTATCATCACTTCTAAAATATGCCCTTTATCAGAATCTTAATTGATTTCAGCTAATAATTTCACTTTTCACCTTCCAAACGAGTCTACATTAGATTGTCACAATTGCCCTACAGTCGGATTACCAGAGAAGTTGGAAGTCATAAGACAATCGATTCAGAACATATTAATTTCAGGGAGTTGTTTGATTGCTTGGTAAGCTTAAACTTCCGTTGGATTTAATAAGCTCTGTTTATGCATTTAACTCGAAACTTCAAATCTTTGTACAGATTGAATGATTGAAATGCGAGGAGGTATGCTACTTTCTTTAACACAGATTTTCTTAGCATTTTTGGCTTTACATGTTGCTTAGTTCATCAGATCAGAGGAAAACAGGTGCCAACCCAAAACACAAAGGAAGAAAAGCAACTGTTCGCATCCATTTTTTGTAATAGAGATATCATTACTTGACAGTCCTCTTCAGTCTTCCAGATGTGTTTGTCATGCACGGAAATAATAATAACATTAGAGCAACAGCAGGACACAACTTTCCAACCATGGGATAGTGGGGCACTAAAACTCAGCGTTCATATTGAATTCTTTATGAAATCTTCACCAAATCTTGTACTCAAAACTTCCTGGTTCAATCCAAAACTTCTAAAAAACAACACCAAAAATTTGCTACAGAAGTACGGTGGCCAAATCTACTGAAGCTCCGGAAAGAAACACTGATCAGACTAACAAGTTGCATTAGCACAACAAAATATTAATTTATGCTCACAGCCAATCAGTTATTTGCAGTTTAGTAACAAAATAATTTAAAGATATTTTTTATATTACACAATTTAGATGTATACAATAAAGTATATAGGATAAATATATATTACAAATAAAATTATGACGAGATTACATATAATCATAAGATTAATATTTCATTTATCTATTATTCATAAATTATTTCTAGTCACTGCTCTATTAAGACTAGATATTAAAAGAACGTAAAAAGACTTAATACGATATGTTTTTCCTTATGAAAGCAGTAGTCAATTTCATAGATTAAAGTATGAAGATAAACAAATGTATTGATGCATGTTAGAGAATAAGTTTATTGAATTGACCCTATACGAAAATTAATTTAGAACATTACTTATATCCATGAAAATTCTTATTGTAATGATTGTATAAGTAATTACTTGACTTGAGATTTTCAAGGTTATTTTATATAGGAATTGTTATATTTTGTACTACTTAAAAGATGTTCTAGTTAATGATACCTCACTCAGTAGCTATTGGATATAACATGAATTATATAGAGGTAGTTGAGTCATCAATATAAGATTAATCATCCTAAAGTGATTAAGAAGAATTTTCCATTGTTCTTAATTAATATTGATTCGAAAAATCTTAGGCTAAGGCGGAGTAACACTACGAAAATAATTTTCAAATTTCATTAATTGAATTAATTAATAATAGTGGAGAATTAACATGATTGAATTAAAAATAAAATAGACGTTAATTTCATGTTTTGTGTTAAGATTTTTTACGGTGGAATCAGTTGAATTGGTTTAATTTTTTAATTATTAGTTTTAAGATTCTTCTCCAGGCTACTTATTATATAGATTGATTGACTTTTCTCTCAACTTGTTTTTCAACGGAATTCGATGTAATTGACAATTGTAAATCTTAATGTAAAGAAATAAGTGAATTGTAGAGTCTTAGGATTGGCAGACACGATTAAGAATCTATTTAATGTTATAACACTAGAGATGATAATAAAGGGATAGAACATAACTCAAATTTTTATTTTGTAATTTTATTACATTGAGAATTTATTTGATACTATAATATTAGAAATGGTAACAAACAAGATTGGGCTTGACCTTAATTTTAATTTTTTAATTTATAATTGAATGTCAAATAAAATAATATTATTTTTAATAAATTTATTATTCAACCCTTAAACAGAACATGTTATTTCGTACGAATGAGTCAGGCTCATTCGAATCAGGTAGGACCTAAATTAGTAAAATTACCAACCATACGTAACATGCAAGCAATTCTATGCAGCTTCCTTTATGTATTGGATTGCACATATGCTTAATGCTTCTAGTCTCCAACTACTCAATCTATAACCTGCAACGTTAAAAGCTAGGAGTTGACTAATAACGTCTCGATCTTAAATAGGAGAGAAGACTCGGCTTGTTCTCGGGGGCCGCTGGGCTTATCATTGGTCGTTGGAGCGGAATTTGTACAAAGAATCCACGTGCTGGGCTAGATTTAGCTTTTGACATTTTTAATACAGTTTTGAGTAAAACCACCCTCATGTCTTTGGAATATATAGTTTCTCTACGTTTAGTTGTTCCTACGGGAACAGGCAGATGCTAATCTTTGTTGTGTTTAGTGTAGATATTTGAGAAGCATGTAGCTGAATGTTGAAATAGTATTACGAGATGTAAATACATATTAAAAGTAACTTGTGTCAAAGAAAATACTCACAATTCAATGTGTTAAAATTTTATATAAGATGTGATGTTCTTTATTATACTTAGTAATATGATAAATATGTAGATCGAACCTAAAAATTGCAAGCAAGGTTATACTAGTTATTACAAAAACAAAAAATGAAAAGTTAATTATACCGAAAACTTTTGTGATATTTCTCCAAATTTATAATAATTGTAACGTAATCTTCTTTACCATATTTTGTAATTTATGAATTAATCATAACTTTAAAATAATGGTACATCAAAATTTAATAATTTTAATATAATGAGTACATAACAATTTCAAGGTTGGCTTTCCGCTTTCCGCTTTACGAGGGTAGGGGAAAGATCATCAATTATACACAATGTTCCTTTTGCATTTTACAAAGAGTTTGTTTTTGTAACTCAAACTCGTGACCTTTTGATCACAAATGAGTAATATTACCAATTGCTCTAAGGTTCCCCCTCGTACGTAACAAATTTAAATATAAGGAATAAATAAAAAATATTAAAATTATAATGAGTTTTAAATTCCTTTATACCTTCTGTTTCCATCTGTTAGAATTGAGTAAATACCAACTGATCATATTTAATTCGAACTCCAATTGTTTA
>JAOTAY010019988.1:0-13800 GCA_025629805.1 Erythroxylum baracoense
GTTTTGAAAAAGAAAAAGTGGGCCCAAATTAATGATCATTGATAAGAGTATTCAAAAAAAAATTTATACCGACTTTTCATTGTTTAGTGATGTGGCACACCACCCTCGCGGGGTACGGACTCGGATATCACCGTTGATATCGAGTTCGGGTCCAGCGGGATTGGGGTGTTACACCTTCGGTGGGAAAAACAGTACATTGGCACGGTCAGTAGGCACCTTCAATGGGCAAAACAATATGTTGGGCACTTTTGGTGGGATAAACAGCCCATTGGCACACCTTTGATGGGCAAAACAACCTGTTATCACACCTTCAGTGGACAAAAGAGCTCGTTGGGACTATCACTAGGCAATTTCGGTGGGAAACACAGCTCATTGGCACACCTTTAATGGGTAAAGCACCTTGGCATGGTCGGTAGGCACCTTCGGTGGGCAAAATAGCCCATTGGCACAATCTTTAGGCAACTTTGGTGGGCAAAATAGCCCATTGGCATGGTGGTTAGGCACCTTCTATTGGAAAAACAGCTAGTTGGCACACATTCAATGAGCAAAAGAGCTCTTTGGCATAGTGGCTAGGCGCCTTTAGTGGGAAAAATAGTTTGTTGGGCACTTTAGATGAGAAAAACAGCCCGTTGGCACACCATTGGTAGGCAAAACAACTTGTTAGCACCCCTTCGGTGGGCAAAATAGCCAGTTCACCTAGGCACCTTCGGTGCAAAAAACAGCCTGTTACGGCACCTTTGGTGGGCACAACAACCCTTTGGGCACCTTCTGTGGGAAACATAGCATGTTGGCAAGGTCGCTAGGCTCCTTCGATGGGAAAAATAGCCCGTTGCCACATTCGTTACGCAACTTTGGTGGGAAAAATAGCCCGTTTACACATCTTTGATTGGAAAAGCAACATATTGGCACGGTCGCTAGGCATTTTTAATGAGCAAAATAACCTGTTTGTAAGCATTCGGTAGGAAACAAAGTTTGTTAGCACACCTTTGGTGGGAAAAATAGACCATTGGCACGGTTGTTAGGTAGGTTAGGTGGGAAAATAGGCAGTTGGACACTTTTGTAGGAAAAAAATTCTAGTGGAAGACCTTTGGTGGACAAAATAGCCTGTCGGTGTGGTCACTAGGCACCTTCAATAGGCAAAACAACACGTTTGTTATGTACCTTTGGCTGGCAAAATAGCTCATTGGTAGGATTGCTAGGCACCTTCAGTGGGCAAAACAACTTGTTAGGCACCTTCGGTGGGGAAAACAGCTTGTTGGTACCTATTCGAAAAAATGGCCCATTGGCATGGTCACTAGGCACCTTCGTTACGAAAAATAGCTCATTGGCGTGGTCACCAGGCACCTTCGGTGAGAAAAAAAACCCGTTGGCACACCTTTGATGGGCTAAGCAGCCCGTTAGCTCAGTCACTAGGCACCATTGGTGCGAAAAATAGCTCTTTGACATGTTTGGTGGGAAACATAGCACGTTGGTACAGCCGCTAAGCACCTTTGATGGGCAAAATAACTCGCTTAGGTGCATGCGGTAGGAAAACTAGTCCGTTAGCACACCTTTAGTGGGAAAAATAGACCTTTGGCATGGTCGCTAGGCAATTTAGGTGGAAAAAATATGTTGGGCACCTTCAGTGGACAAAATAGCCCGTTTGCTAGGTACCTTCAGCGGGTAAAATAGCCCGTTAGCATACCTTTGAGGGGCAAAACAACCCGTTGACACTGTTGTTAGGAACCTTCGATGGGCAAAATAGCCCTCTTGGATGCATGCGGTAGGATAACCAGTCCATTAGCACACCTTTGGTGGGAAAAATAGACCTTTGGCATGGTCTCTAGGCAGCTTAACCTTCGCTGGGAAAAACAACTCATTGGCACACCTTTAATGGACAAAACAGCTTGTTGGCACTATCACTAGGCATCTTTTGTGTGCAAAACTGCTCGTTGGCACAGTCGTTAAGCACCTTTGGTGGGAAAAATAGCCCGTTGGGTACCTTCGGTGGAAAAAACAGCCCATTGGTACACATTCAGTGGGAAAAAATGATCGTTTACACAGCCACTAGGCAGATTCGGTGTGTAAAATAGCCTATTGGCACAGCCGCTACGCACCTTTGGTGGGCAAAACAGCTCGTTTGCACATTTGCTAGGCACCTTCGGTGGCAAACATAGCCTGTTGGCACACCTTCGATGGGAAAAATAGCACATTGGTACGGTCGCTAGGCACCTTCAATGGGCAAAACAATCAGTTGGGCACCTTCAGTGGGATAAACAACCCGTTGGCACACCTTCAATAGGAAACACAACCCGTCGTCATAACTTCAGTGGGAATTATAGCCCGTTGGCACACCTTCAGTGGGCAAAACAGCACATTTACACGGTCTCTAGACACCTTCGGTGGGCAAAATAGCCCATTGGCATGATCCCTAGGCAGCTTCGGTGTGCAAAACAATCCATTGGCACGGTGATTAGGCACTTTTGTTTGGAAAAACAGCCTGTTGGCACACATTTGATGGGCGAAATAGCCCATTGGCATAGTAGCTACGTGCCTTTAGTGGGAAAATTTGTCCGTTGGGCACCTTCGATGGGAAAAATAGCCTGTTGGCACACCTTTGGTAGACAAAACAACTAGTTGGCACCCCTTCAGTGGGCAAAATAGCCCGTTGGCCTAGACATCTTTAGTACAAAAGATAGCTCATTGGCACATCTTTGGTGGGCATAACAACTCGTTGGCTTAGTTGCTGGGCACCTTTGGTGGGAAAAACAACCCGTTGGGCACCTTTGGTGGGAAAAACAACATATTGGCGAGGTTGCTAGGCTCCTTCGATATGCAAAACAACCCGTTAGCATGTTCGTTAGGTACCTTTAGTGGGAAACACAACCCTTTTGGTACCTTTAGTGGGAAACATAGTATGTTGGCAAGCTCGTCAGGTATCTTTGATGGGCAAAATAGCCCATTGACATATAGGCTAGGTATCTTTGGTGGGAAAAGCAACTTATTGGCACACCTTTGGTGGGAAACATAGCACGTTGGCAACGTTGCTACGCACCTTTAGTGGAAAACGCAGCCCGTTGGGCACCTTTGGCTGGAAAAGTAGCACATTGGTATGATTGCTAGCCACCTTTGACGGGTAAAATAGCCCGTTGGTATGTTCACTGGGCACCTTTAGTGGAAAAACAACCCATTTGCATACCTTAGATGGGAAAAACAACACGTTGGCACATTGCTAGGCACCTTCAATAGGCAAAAAAGCCTGTTTGCAGACATTTGGTAGGAAACGCAGTCCCATAGTACACCTTTGGTGGGCAAAACAGACAGTTGGCACGATTGTTAGGTACCTTAGGTGCGAAACAGAACACCTTCGGTGGGAAAAACATCCCGTTGGCACACCTTTGGTGGACAAAATAGCCTGTTCGCACGATTGCTAGGCATTTTTGTTAGGAAAAGTAGCCTGTTGGCATAGTCATTAGGCAACGTCGGCGAGAAAAACATCGCATTGGCACACCTTCATTGGGAAAAACAGCACGATGGTGCAGCTATTTGGAATCTTTTATAGACAAAACAACCCATTAGCTCGGTTGCAAGCACCTTCAGTGGAAAAACAACCCGTTGGCATGGTTCTTATGCACATTTGCTACAAAAAATAATTTTTTGGGTACTTTTGGTGGGAAAACATCCTGTTGGCACACCGCCGGTAGATAAAATAGCCCGTCTTCACACCTTCAGTGGACAACACAACCCTTTGGCATTGTTGCTAGGCACCTTTAGCAGGAAAAACAGCTTGTTGGGCACCTTTGGCGGGAATCACAGACCAGTGGCACATCTTTAATGGATAGAATAGTCAGTTGGCCTGGTCACTAGGCACCTTTGGTGCATAAAATAGCCCGTTTGGATGCTTGCATTAGGAAAAGTAGTTCTTTAGTACACCTCCGATGGGCAAAATAGATCGTTGGCACGGTCGCTAGGCAGCTTCGGTGGGAGAACAACACCTTGAGAAATTTCATTAGGAAAAATAGCCCATTGGCACACCTTCAATGGACAAAACAGTCCGTTGGCACAGTTGCTAGGCACCTTTGGTGGGCAAAACAGCTCGGTTGCATAGTTGTTAGGCACCTTTCATAGGGAAAACAACCTGTTGGGCACCTTCAGTGGGAAAACAACCCATTAGCTCACATTTGGTGGGAAAAACAGCTTGTTTGCAAAGTAACTAACTACTTTCGATGGGTAAAACAACCCGTTGGCACTATAGCTAGGCACCTTTGGTGAGCAAAATAACCTGTTGGATCGTTTGCTAGGCACCTTTGGTGGGAAACACAGCCCGTTGGGAAAAACAGCCCGTTGGGCACCTTCGGCCAACACAGCCTGTTGGTACACCTTCAGTGGGCAAAATACCACATTGTCGTAGTCGCTAGCTACCTTTAGTGGGCAAAATAGTTTGTTGGCATAGTCGCTAGGTAGCTTCGGTGGGCAAAACAGTCCATTGACAAGGTGATTAGGCACCTTTGGTTGAAAAAACAGCTAGTTGGCACACATTCAGTGGGCAAAACAACCCATTGGCATGCCCAACAGCCCATTGGTACACCTTTGGTGGGCAAAACAGACATTTGGCACGGTCACTAGGAACCTTTAGTAGGAAACATAGCACATTGTGAAGGTCTCTAGGCACCTTCGATGGGTAAAATAGTTCGTTGGTATGTTCTATAGGCACCATCGGTAGGAAAAGTATGCAGTTAGCACACTTTCGGTGGGAAACATAGCATGTTGGCACAGTCGCTAGCTACCTACGATGGGCAAAATAGGCCATTGGTGGGGAACAACCCATTGGAATGGTGGGCATAACAGCCTATTGGCACAGTCGCTAGGAACCTTTAGTGGGAAACACAGCTTGTTGGGTACCTTCGGTGGGAAAAATAACACATTGGCAAGGTCACTAGGCACTTTTGCTGGGTAAAATAGCCTGTTGCCACGTTCACTAAAAACCTTTGGTAGGAAAAACAACCCGTTTGCACACCTTCAATGGGAAAAAAGCACGTTGGCATGGTCCTAGCATGTTCGGTGGGCAAAATGACACGTTTGGATGCATTCGATAGGAAACATAGTCCATTAGCACACATTCAGTGGGCAAAATAGACTGTTGGCACAATCGCTAAGTAGCTTAGGTGGGAAAAACATCCTGTTGGCACACCTTTGGTGGGAAAAACAGCTCATTAGCATGGTTACTAGGCACCTTCGGTGGGCCAAACAACTCATTCGCTAGGTACCTTTGGTGGGCAAAATAGCCCGTTGGCAGGATAGCTAGGCACGTTCGGTGGGCAAAATAACCCATTGGGCACCTTCAGCAAGAAAAACAACCCGTTGGTAAACATTCGATGAGAAAAATGGCCCATTGGCATAGTCGCTAGGCACCTTTGGTGGGCAAAACAACCCATTGACATGGTCATTAGGCACCTTCTTTGGAAAAAACAGCCCGTTGGCATAGTCACTAGGCACCTTCAGTGGGCAAAATAGCCCATTGGTAGGATTGCTAGGTGCCTTCAGTAGGCAAAACAACCTATTGGGACCTTCGATAGGAAAAATAGTCCATTAGTCAGCTTCGATGGGAAACACAGCCCGTTGCCACACCTTTGGTAGGAAAAACAACACATTGGCACGGTCGCTAGGCACATTCAATGGGAAAAACAATCTGTTGGGCACTTTTGGTGGGATAAATAGCCCATTGACACACCTTTGGTAGGAAAAATAACCTATCGTCACACCTTTGGTGGACAAAATAACCAATTGGGACTGTCACTAGGCCCCTTCGATGGCAAACACAGCCTATTGACATACCTTCAGTGGGTAAAACAGCATGTCGGCACAGTCATTAGGTAGCTTTGGTAAGTAAAACAACCCATTGGCACAGTGGTTAGGCACCTTCGGTTAGAAAAATAGCTAGTTGGCACACATTCAATGGGCAAAATAACCTATTGGCACAGTGGCTAGGCCCCTTCAGTGGGAAAAAGTAGTCCATTGGGCACCTTCAACTGGACAAACAACCCGTTGGCACACCATTGGTAGGTAAAACGACCAGTTAATGCTCCTTTGATGGGAAAACAACCCTTTTGCCTAGGCATCTTCGGTGCGAAAAATAGCTCGTTGGCACACCTTCAGTAGGCACATCAACCCGTTGGGCACCTTCGGTGGGAAACATAGCACATTGGCAAGGTCGCTAGGCTCCTTCAATAGGTAAAATAGCCTATTGGCACGTTCTCTAGGCACCTTTGGTGGAAAAAAACCCATTTGCACACTTTTGGTTGGAAAAACAACATGTTGGGATAGTCGCTAGTCACCTTCGATGGGCAAAATATCCTATTTGTAAGCTTTTGGTAGGAAACACAACCCATTAGCACACCTTTAGTGGGCAACATAGACCATTGGCAAGGTCGCTTGCCAGCTTAGGTGGGAAAAAAGCTCGTTGGGCACCTTCTGTAGGAAAAACATCCCATTGGCACACCTTTGGTGGAAAAAATAGTCCCTTGGCATGGTCGGTAGGCAAAACAGCCCGTTTGTTAGGTACCTTTGGTCGACAAAATAGCCCCTTAGTAGGATCGCTAGGCTCCTTCGGTGGGAAAAACAACCTATTGGGCACTTTTAATGAGAAAAACAACCCGTTGGTACCCATTTGGTAGGAAAAAAGGCCTTGGCATTGTCGTTAGGCACCTTTGGCAGGAAAAAAGCTCGTTGGCAAACCTTTGGTGGGCAAAATAGCCCGTTGACATAGTCACTAGGCACCTTCGGTGTGAAAACGGCTTGTTGGCACACCTTTAGTGGGCAAAACAGCAGGTTGGCACCGTCGCTGGGCACCTTTGGTAAGAAAAATAGCTCGAGGGGCACCTTCTGTGGGAAAAATGACCTATTGGCACGGTTGCTAGGCACCTTTGGTGGATAAAACAACCCATTGGCACTGATGCTAGGCACTTCCGATGGGAAAAATGGCCCGTTCGCATACCTTCGGTGGGTAAAACAGCCAGTTGACACAGTTGCTAGGCATCTTCGGTAAGGAAAACAACTCATTGGGCACCTTGTTTAGGGAAAACAACCCATAGGGATGAACACTAGGCTCCTTCGGTGGAAAAAAAACCTCGATGACAAGATCGCTAGGCACCTTCGGTGGGAACAACAGCCCATTGGCATACGTTCAGTGGGCAAAATAGTTCGTTGGTCACTTTCAGTGGGAAAAATAGCCCGTTGGCACACATTCAATGGGCAAAATAGCCCGTTGGTCACTTTCAGTAGGAAAAATAGCTCATTGGCACACTTTCGGTGGGCCAAACAACTTGTTGGCACAGTCACTGAGCATCGTCGGTGGGAGAAACAGCTTGTTGGTGCACCTTCGGTGGGAAAAATAACTTATTGGAACGGTCGCTAGGCACCTTCTGTGGAAAAAGCATTTTGTTGGGCAACTTCGGGGTGAAAGGCAGCCTGTTGAGATGATTGCCAAGGACCTTCGATGGCAAAAATAGCCCATTGGCACATCTTTAGTGGGAAAAACAGCCTGTTGGCACGGTTGCTAGGCACCTTTGAAGGTAAAAAAACCCATTGGCGCACCTTCGGTGGGCAAAACAGCCAGTTAGCACAGTTGTTAGGCACCTTCGGTGAGGAAAACAACCCTTTAGGCACCTTCAGTGATAAAAACAGCTTGTTGGCATGATCGCTAGGCATCTTTGGTGGGAAAAACAGCCTGTTGGCACACCTTTAATGGCCAAAACAGCCTGTTGGCATGGTCGTTGGGCACCTTCAGTAAGGAAAACAGCCCGTATAGCACCTTTATTAGGAAAAATGGCCTGTTGACAAGATCTCTAGGCATCTTTGGTATGAAAAATAGCTCGTTGGCACACCTTCGGTGGATAAAATAGCCAGTTGGTGAGGACGTTAGAAACCTTTGTTGGGAAAAACAATCTGTTGGCACGGTCGCTAAGCACCTTTGTTACGAACAACAACTCGTTGGGACACTTTCGGTGGGCAAAACAATCTGTTGGCACGATCGCTAGGCACCTTCGATGGGAAAAATAGCCCTTTGGAACACCTTCGGTGGGCAAAATAGTCCATTTGCATGGTCATTAGGCACTTATCGTGGGAAAATAGCCTATTCGCGCATCTTCGGTAGGTAACACAGCCTGTTGCCATTGATACTAGGAACCTTCGTTCAGAAAAATAGCCCAATGGCATGGTCGCTAGGCACTTTTGGTGTCAAAAATAGCCCGTTAAGACACGTTCGGTGGGCAAAACAACCCATCAGCAAGGACATTAGGCACCTTTAGTGGAAAAAATAGCCCATTGGCACAGTAGTCAGGCACCTTTAGTAGGAAAAACAACCCTTTGGCACACCTTCGGTAGGCAAAACAGCGAGTTGGCACGGACGTTAGGCACCATCAGTGGGAAAAACAGCCTGTTGGCAGGATCATTAGGCACCTTCGGTAGGAAAAATAGCCCCTTGGTAAACCTTTGGTGGGCAAAACAGTTCGTTGGCATGCTCATTAGGCACATTTCGTGGGGGAAACAGCCCATTGCCACACCTTTGGTGAGCAATACAGCCCGTTAGCACAGACGCTAGGCACCTTCAGTGGGAAAAACAACACATTGGCGCACCTTTGATTGGCAAAACAGTGAGTTGGCACACCTTCAGTGGGAAAAATAGCCAGTTGGCACATTTGGTAGGCACCTTTGGTGGGAAAAATAGCCCATTGACACAGTCATTAGGCACCTTTAGTAGGAAAAATAGCCCATTGACACACCTTTTGTGGGCCAAACAGTGAGTTGGCACGGACGCTAGGCACCATCTGTGGGAAAAACAACTTATTGGCACAATCGCTGGGCACCTTAGGTGGAAAAATAGCCTGTTGGCACACCTTTGGCCGCCAAAACAACCTGTTGGCATGGTCACTAGGCACCTTCAGTAGGAAAAATATCCAATTGGCACACTTCTAGTAGACAAAGCAGCCATTATCATAGACATTAGGCACCTTTGTTGAGAAAAACAGCCCATTGAAACACCTTTGGTGGGCAAAACAGCCTGTTGGCACACCTTTAGTGGGAAAAATAGCCCAGTGGCACACCTTCGGTGGGAAAACAGCCCGTTAGCATGGTCACCAGGCACCTTTGGTGGGAAAAACAGTTAGTTCGTACAGTCGCCAGGCACCTTCGACAAAAAAAACAGCCTGTTGGGAACCTTCGGTGGGCAAGACAGCCCGTTGGCAGGGACGCTAGGCACCTTCGGCTGGGAAAAAAGCCAGTTACCACACCTTCGATGGGCAAAAGAGTCTATTGGCAAGGTCCCTAGGCACCTTCGGTAGAAAAAACAACCCGTTGGCACATATTCAGTGGGCAAAACAGCTGGTTGGCACGGTCGTCGAGCACCTTCGGTAAGGAAAACAGCCCCTTGGGCATATTCAGCAGGAAAAACAACCTGTTGGCACGATCTCTAGGCACCTTTGGTGGAAAAAACAGCTCGTTGACACGTTCGCTAGGCACCTTCGATGGGAAAAACAGCTCGTTGGCTCACCTTTAGTGGGCAAAACACCTAGTTGACACGGTCGTTGGGCACCTTCAGTAAGGAAAAGAGCCCGTTGGGCACCTTCAGTGGGAAAAATGACCTATTGACACCATCGCCATGCACCTTTGGTGGGAAAAACAACTCGTTGGCATACCTTTGGTGGGGGAAATAGCTCGTTGGTACACCTTTGGTCGGAAAAACAGCCCATTGGCATGGTCATTAGACACTTTTCGTGGGACAAACAGCCTAATAGGAAACCTTAGGTGGGCAAAAAGTCACTTGGCAGTGTCGCTAGGCACTTTCGGTGGGAAAAACTTGTTAGGACACCTTTGGTACAAAAAATAGCCCGTTTGCATGGACACTAGGCACCTTTGGTGGGAAAAATGGCCCTAGGGCACGATCTCTAGGCACCTTTAGTGGGAAAAATAACGCGTTGACACACATTCGTTGGGAAAAATAGCTAGTTGGCATGGACGCTAGGCACCTTCAGTGGGAAACACAACATGTTGGCACGGTCACTAGGCACCTTCAATAGGAAAAACAACCTGTTTGAAATGGCTTCGATGGGCAAAACAGCCTGTTGGCATGGTCACTAGGCACCTTTGTTTGGAAAACAGCTCATTGGCACACCTTTGGCCGACAAAACAGCGAGTTGGCACACTTTTAGTGGGAAAAATAGCCAGTTGGTACTGTTGCTAGGCACCTTAGGTGGGAAAAATAACCGGTTGGCATGGTTGTTAGGCACCTTCAGTTGGAAAACAACCCGTTGACACACCTTTTGTGGGCAAAACAGCGAGTTGGCATAGACTCTAGGCACATTCAGTGGGGAAAATAGCCTATTAGCACGGTCGCTAGGCACGTTCGGTGGGAAAAATAACTCGTTGGCACACCTTTGGTAGGCAAAATAGTCTGTTGGCATTTTCACTAGGAACCTTTGGTGGGAAAAACAGCCGATTGGCACACCTCTGGTAGGCAAAACAGCCGGTTAGCACAAATGCTAGGCGCCTTCGTTGGGAAAAACAACCCATTGGAACACCTTCGGCAGGCAAAATAGCCCATTGACACACCTTGAGTGGGAAAAAAAGACCATTGGCACACCTTCGGTGGGCAAAACAACCCGTTGGCATGGTTGCTAAGCACCATTGGTGGGAAAAACAGCCAGTTGGCACGGTCGCCAGGCACCTTCGACAAGGAAAATAGCCCGTTGGGAACCTTCGGTGGGCAAGACAGTCCATTTGCAGGGACACTAGGAACCTTCGATGGGAAAAAAGGTCGTTGCCACACCTTCGGTGGGCAAAACAGTCTGTTGGCAAAGTTGCTAGGCACCTTCGATAGAAAAACAGCCCGTTAGCACATCTTCAGAGGGCAAAACAACTAGTTTGCAAGATCGTTGAGCACCTTCGATAAAGAAAATAGCCCTTTGGGTACCTTCGACGGGAAAAATAGCTTGTTGGAAGATCGCGAGGCACCTTTCATGGGAAAAATAGCCCGTTGGAACATTCACTAGGCACCGTTGGTGGGAAAAACAGCCCGTTGGCACATCTTCAATGGGCAAAACAGCTGGTTGACATGATCGTCGAGCACCTTTGGTAAGGAAAACAGCCCTTTGGGCACCTTCAGTGGGAAGAATGGACTGTTGGTACTGTCGCTAGGCACCTTTGGTGGGAAAAACAGCTCGTTAGCACAGTCACTAGGCCCTTTTGGTGGGAAAAACAGCCCATTAGCACACTTTCGGTGGGTAAAATAGCCAGTTGGCACAGACGTTAGGCAAAAGCGTCAAATTCATAATTTCAAATTCTACTTATATAGAGGATAAATCAAAAGAAAGTGAAAAAAAGTCGATAACCGATGGGAAAAACAGCCCGTTGGCATGGTCGCTAGGCACCTTCGGTGGGAAAAACAGCCTACTGGCACACCTTCAGTGGGCAAAACAACTCGTTGGCGTGGTCACTAGGCATCTTTGGTAGGAGAAACAGCCTATTGGCACACCTTTGGTGGGAAAAAAAGCCCATTGGGATGGACACTAGGCACATTCGTTTAAAAAAACAGCCTGTTGGCACGGTTGGTAGGTTCATTCAGTGGGAAAACAACCCTTTGGCACACTTTTAGTGGCCAAAACAACCAGTTGGCATGGTCGTTGGGCACCTTTGGTAGGTAAAACAGCCCGTTGGCATGGTCGCTAGGCCCCTTCAATAGAAAAAACATCCCGTTGGGCACCTTTGGTGGGAAAAGTGGCCCATTCACACGATCGTTAGGCACCTTCGGTCGAAAAATAGCACGTTCGCACATCTTTGGTGGGAAAAACAACCCATTGGCGCAGTTTCGAGCCACCTTTATTGGTGTAACTTCGGTAAGCAAAACAGCAGGTTGGCACAGTTGCTAGGCACCATCGGTGATGAAAATAGCCCTTTGGGCACCTCCAGTGGGAAAAATAGCCTGTTGCCACGATCGCTAGGCACCTTCGGTGGGTAAAGCAGCCTGTTGGACACCTTCGGTAGGAAAAGCATCCCGTTGGCATGGTCGCTAGGCACCTTCGGTGGCAAAAAAGCCCATTGGCACACCTTCGGTGGGAAAAATAGCCAGTTCGTACAGCCGCTAGCCACCTTCGGAGGGAAAAACATCCCATTGGCTCACCTTTAGTAGAAAAATAGCCCGTTGGCGCGGTCGTTAGGCACCTTCAGTTGGAAAAATAGCCTGTTGACACACCTTTTATGGGAAAAATAGCGAGTTGGCATAGACGTTAGGCACCTTTAGTGGGAAAAACAACCTATTGGTATGGTTGCTAGGCACGTTCAGTGGGAAAAATAGCCCGTTGGTAGACCTTCAATGGGCAAAACAGTCTATTGGCATGGTCACTTGGCACCTTTGGTGGGAAAAACAGCCAATTGGCACACCTCTGGTAGGCAAAACAGCCCGTCAGCACAGACCCTAGGCACCTTCGCTGGGAAAAACAGCCCATTAGAACACCTTCGGTGGGCAAACCGGCCCGTTGACACACCTTCAGTGGGAAAAACAACCCACTGGCACACCTTTGGTGAGCAAAACAACCGGTTGGCATGGTCGCTAGGCACTTTTAGTGGGAAAAACAGCCAGTTGGCACAGTCACCAGGCATCTTCGACAAGGAAAACAGCCCGTTATGAACCTTCGGTGGGCAAGACAGCCCATTGGTAAGGACGCTAGGCACCTTTGGTGGGACAAAAGCTCGTTGCAACACCTTCGGTGGGCAAAACAGTCTGTTAGGAAAGTCGTTAGGCACCTTCGAATGAAAAAATAGCCCATTGGCACATCTTCAGTGGGCAAAACAGCTGGCTGGCACAGTGGTTGAGCACCTTCGGTAAGGAAAACAGCCCCTTGGGCAACTTCAGTGGGAAAAACGGCCTGTTGGCACGATCGCTAGGCACCATTGGTGGGAAAAATAGCTCGATATCACAGTCACTACGCACTGTCGGTGGGAAAAATAGCCCGTTGACACG
This sequence comes from Erythroxylum baracoense, assembly GCA_025629805.1. NCBI lineage: Eukaryota > Viridiplantae > Streptophyta > Magnoliopsida > Malpighiales > Erythroxylaceae > Erythroxylum > Erythroxylum baracoense. The sequence continues at coordinate 12,992 of JAOTAY010019988.1, forward strand.
GTCTCTAGGAATCTTCGGCGGGAAAAACAGCCCGTTGGCACACCTTTGGTAGGCAAAACAACCCATTGGCATGGTCACTAGGCATCTTTGGTGGGAAAAACAACCCATTGGCACACATTTAGTGGGCAAAACAGCCCATTAGAATGGACACTACGCACTTTTGTTCAGAAAAATAGCCCGTTGGCACGGTTGCTGGGTTCATTCAGTGGGAAAACAGGCCTTTGGCACACTTTCAGTGGCCAAAACAACCAATTGGTACAGCTATTGGGCATTTTCAGTAAGGAAAACAACCCGTTGGGCACCTTCAGTGTGAAAAATAGCCCGTTGGCACCTTCGGTAAGAAAAACAGCTCATTGGACACCATCGGTTGGCAAACAGCCCGTTAGCACGGTCACTAAACACCTTTGATAGGTGAAACAGCCTGTTGGCACAGTCGCTAGACGCCTTCACTGAAAAAACATCCCATTGGCACGGATGCTAGGCACATTCAATGGGAAAGACAATCCGTTGGCACACCTTTCGTGCGCAAAATAGCCAGTTGGCATAGTTTTTAGGCACCTTTGGTGAGGAAAAAAGCCCTTTGGGCACCTTCAGTAGTAAAAACAGCCCGCTGACACACCTTCAGTGGCCAAAACAACCCGTTGGCATGGTCATTAGTAACCTTTGGTAGGAAAAATAGCCCGTTTACACACCTTCAATGGGTAAAACAACCCGTTGGCACAGACGCTAGGCACCTTTGTTCAGAAAACCATGCGTTGGCACAGTCACTAGGTTCATTCGGTAGGAGAAACACCCCGTTGGCATGGGCC
>JAOTAY010019989.1:0-13799 GCA_025629805.1 Erythroxylum baracoense
AATATATTTTTAATTATTTATACAACAATTAATAATTTATTAAATCAATGGGCTTTTTAGTCATTTTATCTCTTTTTCGCAATCGCAACCGTGCTTGCCAAACAACTGTTTTCATGTTTCAGCAGCTACCAAAATAGCAATCCCAATCACATAAGTGCTTATTGAAAATAAGTACTTATCATTTCAGCAGGTTGATTTCAACAGGCTATCAACTGCCACTGCTTCCCCAAACGAAGTCTAAGTCCCTTAAATTAATAATAATGAAGGCATGCGAGAATTTTTTGTGGTCGTATGAAAGAATAGTAGAACCTAACGAGAGTTAGAGATTGATAAAAAGTGTTGGTAAGTAGGAGACTTTGAAGTTCTCTACATATGTAATCTTCTATGTTAAACAAATTAACTGACTTTTCCATATCTATTTTTTATTTTGATTTTCTTAAACAGTCCAGTTACATTTGTTCTTCCCAAGTTCACTACAATAAATATGTGAACTATTGTCATAATTTTAAGATCTAGTAGTACGAGATTTTGAGAGATCTAGTAGTAGTACACAACTTTATCCCTACTTGATAGAGAGGTTGTTTCCGATGATTATAGTAGCCATTTAACAAAAATACTAATCTAACGTAACTCATTATGCTATTTATATTAACAAAAAATTTAATATTGGAAAATTTTCCTAAAGATTAAAAGTTAGGGTACTTTGGCGTCACTTTTTAATGTTTGAGTTAATATTACAAAATTAAGTCAATTTTATTTTTATATTAACTTTTGCATGTAAGTAAACCTTTTTTTAAATAAAATTAACAACATTTTATGTTAAAAAAGGAATAAAATATTATTTTTACCTACAAAATCATTACCATGATGTTGCTAAAATTCTCTCTTATTAGATTATGATCATGTTCAACAGATTTAATTCACATAAGAAGATTTGTAAAATAAGGTCGAAGATCCTCCTGCGCAGAATATTTAAAGAAAAGGACAGCTCATCTTTACGAAGAAGCTATTTTTCTTTTGGTCCAAACAAGCACATCTCTAGGGTTATAAGCTATTAGATAGCATATATATGTTCCAACAAGATTCACTTATGTCTACGTAATTAATACACAGTATGTACATAAAGTTGAATTTAACATATTAATTTTGAATTAAATAAATTTTGAAACGAATTCCCATTTAAAAAACTAACTTAAACGATTCGAAATTTTATTACAAAATGAGGGCGTTCTATCATTTTTTTCAATCCTCTCTCAGTGGTTATTTCTTTGGCATACAAATGATTGTGCAGGAAAATCATCTTATGCTAATTCAAACTTAATGTTGTAGGCCTTAATATCGAGTGAAAAGTATCTAATTACCTTAATTTTATGTGTAATCATAATTTTATTTTTAACTTGATTTTAAATCACTTTTTATGACTTGTCATATGCATGAGTATTATTTTTTTAGTCCTCCTAACAAACTTAATCAAAAGGCCTATAAGTTACTATATCAATGGAAAACATAAAAGAAGTTTTTCTTCTTTGTTGAATCTCAAATCATAATGAAGTTTTTGGTTGCTAATGGTCTAAACTCTTGGATTACAAACTTTGTGATATCGACACCTAATATTGCTTGAGATGAGGTGGTACGATAGAGATGAGACCAACAAGTGGGGGACGCATTTTTGACTTGTAAAGGATTTTGTCGTAGGGCCTTTTGCAGAATCTCAAGAACGATAAGAAGACTGAAGAGCCTTGTTAGTCTTGCAATTCTTTTTGAAAAACATGGTTGGTGATTGGAGGAAAAAAGGCCATACAGTTCGCAACTGGCTAATTTTAAATGACTCACTTGTTGTCATATGATGTGGCATCGAAGTCGAGGGGAACAAAATTTTGTTGATAGGCCTTGTGCAACCATTTATGCTTCGACGTGATGTTGTAGCAATCAATGATGCTTATTAATTGGGGTGATTTGTGTCGAGCCCAAAGGAGATTTACTGGTGGCCCGCTTTTTCATAGCAGTTAGGTTGGTCAAGGTAAGGTACCATGGTTTAAGTGAGTTAAAACGTTCCGACACAACAAATGAAAACCTTGAAGATGAACATAAGCCATCCTTGGTTGTTGGTTTGATCGATTAAGACTCAAATAAGAGGAAAGAGACTTGTGGGTTACTGCAAAAATCACATAATTCTAATGATTCTTCAAAGTCTAATGAAGATACCACCATTATGACCACTGATAGCTAAACAAATGGTCAGATAACCTGCAATAATTCACAATCCACAATTATTAAACAAGAAACATTTAACTTATGAGTTAGTAGAAGACTTCACTATAGAAAATTAACAAAAAAAGGTAAAGAAAGGAACAAGAGTAGGTCAATAGTAATAGCCTCTTGTAGGTCCTATAAGTGAAAGAGTTTGAGTTATTTATGGTAGAAAACTAGACATGACATTAAAAGATCGAAGAGTCAGCAAGACAAATTTGAATTTTACCTTTCATAGATAAGAAAGTAGAGATGGTGGGTCGATTACAAAAGCCTGTAAAGCTTGTATAGGTAGTACTCTCCCACAATTCTCAGTGTTTGCAGGAAAAGATTAGTAAAGCTGAAGCAGACCTAAAGAAGCTTGAGAAGGTAAGATGAACAAACTATAAGAAAACAAATGCTAGTGCTACACCCACACCCATTTATTAATTTAAATCCAATTATAAGGTTTTCATGAAATTAAGAAATTAGGTAATAATATTAATTGTATTACATACACAACATATTTTACGAATGTAAAGATTTGAAAAGGTCAAAATAAAGGTCAATAATGGAGTATATATGAGTGCAATATGCTACTGAGGTGAATATAGCTTTAGAAGAAACAAAAAATTGATTTGTTGTCACTATGATCCAATTGAGCATATTAAAAATGTGAAATTTTCTATGCAAACTATTGTTCTAACAATTCATCGAGTGGAACATTTATGTGTAAATCAAGCAAGAAAGTCACTTTCATAACATCCAAAGGTTAAAATTGGTACAGTATGAAATTTTATAAGAGAAATATTATAAAAAACACAAAAATCCAGCAACAAATAAGTCCATTAACTCGTTCACCCTCAATAATGGAACAATGAAGACGTGACATTAAGAGGTAGTTCAGACATTGCATGGGAATATAGCCGAGCTTTGAGTTTAAGCTTATGCATTTTTACTAGAGCAAAAAGTGTTACATGTCCCTAAACTTTTATAGGTTATTAAAGAAAATTTAGAAGAAATGGACATCCTTGCATCGAAGAGGAGTACAAATTGTTCATTATTTCTTGGCATGGTTGAAACGAGCACCTCCAAAGTAAACATGAGGAAGCATGTGAATCTGTAGAAAATAAGACCAAAGATAGAATTTTGATATAATGAATTAAGAAGCAAAAAGAAATGGAAATGGAGGTAAGATCTAAAAGTTGATAAAGTCACTAACATTTTTTGTGAATGGAACTTCCGATAGTCTTGTTTAACATGAAAAATCTATAAACTATAGGAATAAAGGAATAATAAAGCCTTTGAAGAAGTATATACGTAACAAAATGTAAAGTACTGTTTCTTTTTTTCCTTCAGTTAGAAAAAAGTAGAGAGTGATATAAGAGGGAAACGGTGGACTGGAAATCAACCAAAATAGGTCTTGATTCTTTACCGTGACCAGCTATATAGGTGACTCCTTCTACAAAGCTTAGCAGAAAATTCGTATGCCATAAAGTTTTCTGCATTGAAAAAACAAGAATTAGAAAACAAAAAGTAACCAAAAAATAAAGCGATTGATAAATTTTGAGCTAACGTTTGTTCTTTGTTTAAAACTCATGGCTAATGGAACAAAAAGGAAAATGAATGATTATGAAAAGTAAAAGATTGAGAAGTAGCAGGAAAAGGCTAGAAAAAAACTTATCTACAAAATTTGGTGGTAGTAATCGTATGATAATAGAGGATGTTGTTACAATACCAATCACTATGTTATTTCTCCAAAAAAAGGCAAGCCCTTAAACTCTTTGTAGCCTTCTTCATGTTATCACCTTTAGCTCTCAAAAACCATCCAACACGTGCTTCATTGTAAAATATCTCCTGTGATTAGGTAGAACATAACATTAATGGCAACAACTATTCCCTCCAGTAATAATATAATCTTAAAGATAGAGACAATAGACACATGATAGTCTTTTATCTGAAATTGAACATTTGGATTGCAAATAAAAAACTTAACATCAAACAGTCAAATTGAAAAGGAAGTATTAATAATTACGATGGAGAAATGAGGCAGAAATACAAAAAGCTTTAAAGTTGACCCATGAAAGAAAATTAACAGTGAAAATACACATAACCCCCACCTGTTTCAACAAGAGAGGAGTTGGTTTTCTCAGAAACTGCAGCATAACTTCATTATTCTCAATGAGTCAATTACACGTTTATTTCTTGCCCATTCTGAAAAAAATTAAGTAATATCAAGGGAAAGAAAGAAAAGAAGATAAGTTAGAAATCTTCTGCTTTATACAAAAATTGAAAACACGGGGAAATAATATAGTTTAGTAGGTAGACTACTGTATTAACTTTTGTCAATGTGGTTTTTTTCATTTGTTTTCTTGACAATATGATTTAATTGCTTGGAACTATAAAAGGGGACTTGATATGAAATGCATACTCCTATTTGTTTGTTTATGTTCTTAAATTATCTTTATAGAAGCATAAATTATGGATTGATAGGAAAATCAAAATTTAAGATATAGTCAGTTATGTCAGATAATTTAATGTTAATAGTGAATGCTCTATTTTCCCAAGCTCCTCAAGTTTTAAGGATGTGAGGTTATAAATGAACCACCAACTTGATTTGGGAGAATTTATGTCATCTTGTGATGAAATCTTTTTATACTAGATTCTCTCATTTAATTACTCCACTCAATAATTCTCAACTACTGGATATTTCTACTCAATTAGTGTAAAGATTTATGTCAAATAATCTAATGTTATCACCTATTAAGTCATGTCACATCTCAAAATCGACAGCATACATATTTATTGCATGCCTCATTGTTTTTATGCAGTACAAATTTTGGGTTGGTAAGTTAAACTATTTAGTTAAGTAAAGACAACCAAAATTTATTAATATGAGGGCTTCCCAACTCAATAACTCTTAACGTTTGTGCCATGATGTTAAATTTTGGCATTTTGGCTTATTTTAAAGAGTTATAGAGAGGATGAATTGGTACATATTTCTCCATTTTCATATCAGAAACAAACAATGAAAAAAATAGAAAATAAACACACCCATCGATGGCCGATATGAAATAAATATCCCTCTTAAAATATGAAGAAAATCAACAATATTATTTTTCTATACTTTAAGAATCAAAACAAAACTGGTATTGCTAAAACAATAATATTAGAAAAAAGTACCTAGAGTGTAAGTGCAACAAAAATATTAGCAAAAAGTAGCTAGAATGTAGGGATGGTCCAACTATGTAAGTTGTTAATCATTTCAGATAGGGCAAGTGATGATGGTGATGAAGGAGGTGTCAGGGCAGATGTTGGGACGTTAACAGGTTTTGACCAAAAGTGCATTACAGAGGAAATAGTGTCTTCATCTTAAATTTAGAGTGATTGAAGCAGGGTTTATGGAACCAACAAAATAGGAACCTTGCTAACTTAAATAACATCATAAAACCCATTTGTGAAATTGAACGGTGGACATCGATCGATCAAGAAATTTTTTTTCACTAACTAGATTTTTATGCATTCATAAGACCTATATGTGATAGCTACACATCGCAAACTTACAGAAGCCATATCTTTTATAGATTTCTTAGAAAAGGACAACTGCAACCAAAGGCCAGTTTCAATAAAAGGAAACATTTGACAGTTCCCATCACAAAAGGTAAACATTCTCACTAACCTTTTCTCCATCCATAAGTTCTATATTATCATTTGCATTAATGTATTTTTCACGAAGGCTAGGACAATTTCAATGGACCCTTTACAATGTAACTGCATTTGAGTGTTAGGCTACAAGATAAATCTCTGAGTCAAGCACACATTGTGATTTGAAATAAGAAAAAGCAATGCTTTATATACCGGTCATAACTATATCAATTATAGATGATTATTTAGGCAAATCCCAAATATAATAAACTTATATGTCAGATTCTGGATTTATTAATTGTAATAATGATTGTGCCTAATCAGAATATGATATTGTTTACTGTTAGATCACCATTGCATTTTGTGAGTATAGCCACATTACCCATTTTATTTCAACCCTGTCTCTTTTTTTTCTGAGTTGAAACATAATACAAGGATAATGCTAGATTGAGAGCGGATTATGTCAAATTTCATTCCTACCTATAAACAATGAAAAGTGAATATCAGTAATTTAAGAATTTCCCCCTAAAGAAGTAATCAACTTAAAACAACATGGAAATCACTTTGAATTCCCATACTATAATAGCTTTTTCAATTAGTGATCCAAAGGCCTCAGGTTCTCCCCCACCCTGCCAGAGAGTATTACCAGTCTGTCATGATCTAATGCTCTTAATTGCTTCAAACTCTTCACAAATTGATAAGGGAAAAAACCACCGAAATGAAGTAGAAATTAATTATATGAACTTACCTCCAGAATAAAAACAGTGTCATTTGTGTTATGTGCAATTCCTTCAATGAGTAAAGAGGACAACAAAGGAGCCAATTGTGACTTGTTTTTTAGGTGGATTAATCCTTCTCCTGCCAGCATAAGCATTAGCAGCAATCATCTATAAAAGAAATCTATTGCTATTAGTATGCGTAGGAAGCCAAAAGTGGATGTTCATATCACTAGAAAATGTTTTCCAACAATAAATAATCAGCAGTAGTGTAACATCCCTTTATCTCGTGATTAGGGTTAGTACCCTAGGATACTATATATGAGAGTTTACTAAGAATTTGGAACATGCATGATATGGCATACACATACACGTAAATAATGTTAACGGTCATTAAAATAATTGTATATGCATTCATTGACATTTTCTAGGTATACGTGATTTTTAATGTGAATTGTGGATTATTTTCTTTGATAAAAATTGAATTGGTGTGTGTTAAAAATTATTTTCGCGTTTTTGGTGACATTTCGGATATTTCAGAAATTTCTGAAAATTTGGAGTATTTTGGACTAAGAAAAATATAAAAATAAGAGACAAATGAAAGTGTAACAATTGGATTAGTAATTAATTGAAAAAAGAACTAATTATGGAGTGAAAAATGGATCAATTAATATCTGACATGTGGCCAATAGCTAAGTGACATTTGGTAGCCTTATGTAGAGGACGCATGTTAGACATGCAATGATGACACATGGCAATGAGGGATGAAGACACCTAGTCATGTGTTGTATAACAATCTTTGCATGTCTTCACTGAAACTCTCCACCACCAAAAGCTCTCTTCTGGTTTTTCTCCACCCACCAAATTCCCTTATTTGCTCTCCCCATTTCTGGAATTTTTGCTGAAGGATTTGAAGTTTAAATCAAGTAAGTTATGCTTTAAGTTAGTGTAAATGACATTAAAATGAGGTTTTAATGTTTGTAAATGGATGCATGCGTGAGTGGTGTATGTTTCCATGTTTATGGCTTAATATAAGCATGAATGGTGTGGATGCATGTGTGGCTGGTGAAGGAAGAAGCAAATTCCGTGATATGATTAACAAGATGAAGGATTTTAGCATTGAAGTGAGCTGGAGCATGTTATGTGCACTGTTTTTACTAAACAAGCATCTGTATTTTGAACATAACCTGATATGTGAATATCCAAATCAGATGAATTTTGATTTAAAGTAAACTAGAAACATATGGATACATTTTTCATGGAGGAATCGAATTTGAAATCTGCCTTTAAGAGTCTTGAAATTTGGCTTAAAGTTGAGAACTGTGTACTGTTGTGTTATGAAAACAGTGTGTAATAATTTGGTTATAACTTGCATAATGCTAAACTAAAATACATGAATTTGATGTCATTAGAAACTTAAGACATTGTGGAACATTTGATTAGAAGAAGGTGTTACCTAAATACCTCTTTGTCTTTGTCATAATGGTCATAAAAATCTCACCCGAAAATCTGTCTTGAAAAAAATCTGGAAAATTATAGCTGTAGGTCGAAATTTTGGTTTCAATTTCATCTTCATCTTTCAACATATTTTGCATGTCTTTAAAGCATGAATTTAAAGAAACTCAAAGAATGAAAATTGTATATATAGTCCTTAGCTTCACCTTTTTGAAAGTGTTTTGATAAAATAGTAGCTAGAGCTTGAGAGATGCTTGTTTTTCTAATACTGCCTGTGACAAACCTGGTCCATAAACATTATATTATTTCCTTATTTTTGGGGACTTCAGAGCTCAAATTGGTCGAAGTATAAAACATGAAAAATGATTATTGATGTCTTATTAATGCTTTTATGAAACAGTTTGGCTAGAAGATATCTTAATAAGTTTATGTAGTTAGTTGAATTTGTACCTAAAACAATGGACTGTTTTGATGGGAATGAGTTCAAATATGGAAATTTTGATATGTTTAAGGAATATATTAGTTCTTTTAATGCAAACATGATCTTAAAAACTTGAGAAATGTTTGGCTCGAGTCTTAGTTCTCATTTCATGGAGACAAAATGCCAAATTGGGGGACTTTTTAAAAATAAAAATTAAATTAAATTAAAAGGAAGTCATGGTTGGGAGTAAAAACAAATAAAAAATTAATTAAAACCAGGCAAAGTGCATAGTCGTACACTACAATGCACAACCTTGCTTTATAATGCACTACATATGGAGAGACACAATTGTACATGAGCACGATCGTGAGATTCATCAATAATAAGGGTCTGTCATAATCATGCTTGTGCACTATCGTGACATTTCATGTACCTGGGGGTTGGTCACGATCGTTCATGTGCACGATCGTGCACCCCTACTGCACACTCTAACTTCAAATTATCATAACATCCAATCCCAATGTTCAAAAATTACAAACTTTATGTCGGTGGAAATCTAAGAGAAAGAGCTACAACTTTTATGGAGACATCTTTATCTAATTCTACCTAGATCAATACAGTTTATTCATTGAAGATTCAGAACATATTTTTGCCCCCTTTTCCTCTCTATTGTCGAAATAAAATGCTACCTATATCAAAAAACTCGAATCCAATAATCATAAACTATATATACATAACTCCCAATTTAACCATTTATTTAAGAAAATCTATCCAAAAGCTATCAAACAACTAACAATTTATTCCCAACACAATTGACAACTTAACAAGGAAGAAATTCTAAACATATATAAAAGAGAATTTCTGCAATTCTTACTGTCATTTCTCTAATAAAACAAAGATTGTACATAACTTTAAATTACATATCAAAAACAATTTCAGTAGCATAATACAAAACAATTAAAAATGCTCATGCTTGATATGGCTCTATGCTACCAAAGGTGTCCAAACTAATTTAGTTATAAAAGATTGAAATCTTGGAGTTGCCAAAGCTTTGTAAAGGTTCAATATTGATATGCTTTTTCTTCACCTGAGAAGTGGAAAAATAATAGGGTGAGCTGCGGCGCTTAGTGACTAATATGTTTATAGCCATTGGTGACGAGTCGTACAACAATCCAGCATATATATATATATATATATTGATTACATATTAGTCTTAACAAATCACCTTATCCACATTTTTAATTATGAGAATTCATATGGTCAAGAATGTAATATCACACAAATTAGAACATATAATCATTGAATCATTAAAGCATAACACTCAATTATGCTCCATACTTAACTAATCAAAATGCAATACACAAACTAAATGGCTTGAGAGAGTCTCATAAAACAGAATGGCGAAACCGAAGTTTACAACATGAACAAAATGAGTCAATTTTTTGGAGCTCATGTGCCATAAATGGGCAGCTAGGAGAAGGCTTTAATTCAACATGCAGATGACGAACATAATGGTATCTCTCTTACCCACACAAGCAAATTTTCGATGCTTACATATTTCATATCATATTCATATTTTCATGCTTCTTGAACTTTTCTATTTTTCATTGACACCAAAGCAGTAGAATTCTTAAAAAGTAAACATAATATTAAATTCACAGAACGATTTTCCCACATTCATAATGATTCAACACAAGCATTTATACACACAAAATCAAATAATATAGCCCATCGTCATAAAAACTATGAACATATTACCCATATATTTACTTGTAACTCCAAGCTCAAGCTTGTCTTTTCTTTTGCTTTTGGCCTCGACTTTCTCAGTTCCCTTTAAACAAACATATTTTTCATTCAAACAACATATACGAATAGAACTTCCCTAAAGCTCTACTATCCAAAAATGAGCTTAGACTTAACCTACTCCTGGTTTATTTAAGCTAGAAGAACTAAGATCTAGTTAAAAGTTCATAAAAATCTAAAAAAAATGAATCTCTTGGTTCTTTTCTTTATCTCTTCATTTACAGTATAAAACCTACTTTAACTAGTTTCCTGTTCTACCAAAAATTAAGAAGAAAAGATAGAGAATACCTAAGCAACTCAGCCGAACCCTTTTTCTTTTTCTTCTTTCTCCTTTTTCTTTCTTTCCTTCTTCTTCTTTTTCTATGCTTCGATTTCTCCTTCTCTTCTTCTAGTTTCTTCTATGACTTTCTCTTATTTTCCTTATTTTACACAACTCTCTTACTTTTTCCCTAACCTCTCAAACACTTCTCTCCCCTTTTCTTATTTTTACACGACTGTCTTCCTCTTTCTCTAGTTTTTTCTAGGTTTTTCTTCCTTACTTTCCTTACTTTTCTAGCACATCTCTGATGCACCCTTCCTACACAACTCTCTTATGAATTTTTTTAAAGACAACTTCAGCCTTTCCAAACTTAACCTTCACATTTAACTTAATGCTTGTAACTCCTTAACTAAATTCTAACATTTCCATATAATCCATGTAACCATATGTAAATAAATATATTCATAATTAATCTCCAAAATTTTCTAATTCAAGAATTCTGATTTTTATTCATGACTAAATGCCAATGAATTCTCATTTAATAATTCTAACTTTGAAGAAAAAGTTTGGGGTTTAACAAGAAATGTGTATAAGGTATGGATGAATGAGCGTTGAAGAACATAGGGTATTTATGAATAAGAATTGGGTGAATGTGTATGAGTATATGTTGCTAGAAAATTTGGTGAATGTATAGATTTAGCTTGCTAAAATTTTAGATATAAAGATCCCATCAAGTATAGTTGATCTTGAGTTTGCTCAACAAATCAACTAGACTTAAATTAGGTAGATAACAACTTTATCAATCACATCTCACATGACTCCTAGTTCTATTAGGTGATAACTTGTTAGACCCTGAACATTTCTTAGAAGTTAGAATTATTAAATGAGAATTTGTTGGCGCTTAGTCATGAGTGAAAATCAGAATTTTTGAACTAGAAATTTATGGAGTTCATTTATGAATATTTTTAATTACATATGGTTGCATGGATTATATGAAAATTTTAGAATTTAGTTAAGGAGTTAGAAGGCATTGAGTTAAATGTGAAGGGTAAGTTTGGAAAGTTGAAGTTGTCTTAAAAATTTATAAGAGAGTCGTGTAGGAAGGGTACGTGAGAGATGTGATGAAAAAGCAAGAAATAAAGAAAAGAAGAACTTAGAAGAAACTTAAGGAAGAGGAAGAGATTCGTGTAAAAATAAGAGAAAAGGGAGAGACGTGTTTGAGAGGATAGGGAAAAAGAGAGAGTGGTGTAAAATGAAAAAGAAAGGAAGAAGAAAAATGTAGAAAGAAGTAAAAGAAGAGGAGCAGAAACTGAACCAGAAAACAAGAAGAAAAGAAAGATAAAGGAGATAAGAAGTGGAAGAAGAAGGTTCAAATGATTTTTAGGTAATCCTTTATTTCTTCTTCTTGTTTTGATAGAAAAAGAAAGTGGAGAAACTAGGTTTTTATGTGCTAAAAAATGAAGAGAGAAAGCAGAGGAGTAAGATATTTATGTTCTTAGATTTTTATGAACCTTTAACTATATCTTAATTCTTCTAGCTTAGATAAACCAAGAGTAGATGAAGTTTAAGCTCATTTTTTCATATATTTAAAGCTTATGTAAGTTCTATTCATGCATGTAGATTGAATGAAAATATGTATGTTTGAACGGAACCAAGAACTTCGAAATAAAGAGCAAGAGGAAGAACAAACTTGAGCTTACATTTATAAGTAAATAGGTGGGTAATATGTTTGTAGTTTTTGTGATGATGAGCTGTATTATTTGATTGTGCGTGTATAAATGCTTGCCTTGAGTCATTGTGAATGTGGGAAAACTGTTCTGTGAATTTAATATCATGTTTGCTTTGTAAGAATTCTGCTACTTTTGAATTGCTGAAAAATAGAAAACTTCAAGAAGCATGAAAATATGAATATGATATGAAATATGTAAGTATTAGAAATTTGATTGTGTGGGTAAGAGAGATATCATTCTGTTTGTCACGTGCATGTTGACTTAAAGCCTTCTCCTGGATGCCTGCTTGTGGCACATGAGCTTTGAAAAATGGATTCACTTTATTCATGGTATAAACTTCGGTTTTGCCACTCTACTTTATGGGATTCTCTCAAGCCATATTATTGTGTACTTTGTTGTGATTTGCTGAGCATGATTAGGTAGCTTTGAAATCAAGCATTCATATTGTATTTTTGGTTTATGCTATTGTTTTTACTCTTAATATGTAACTAAAGTTATGTATAAACATTGCATTGATTGAGTAATGAAACTCTATTTTGCTTAAGAATTGTTAATTTTTCATTTAGTTCATGTTTAGACTTTTCTCTGTTAAGTGTAATTGTGGTTGGGAATAAAATGTTGAATTTTATGATGGCTATTGGATGGATATGAAGATTAGAAGTGGGAGTGTAGAGTCAAAATTGCACGATCGTGCACATGCATGATCGCGCAAAAGCCGCACTATTCATCCAATTTCACGATCGTGTGAAGGTCAGTTTTGTTTGGCTTGCAATTGTGCACAAGCATAACTGTGACTCCTTTATGTCACACTTGTGATTCTTGGTTGTCACGATCGTGACTTGAAAATATCACGTCCGTGCATTTATTTATTTATATGTTTGTTTATTTGTTTTTACTCCCAAACGTGACCTATGTTTATTTTATTTCATTTTATTTTTATGATTATTTTCCAAAATTCCCTAAATTTTGGCGCTTAGTCGTCATGAAATATAAACCAAGACCTGGGGCCAACACAACTCTTGTCAAAACATGTCCTATATGTTATTCCTAACCCTGCCTCTTAATTCATGTGGTCATGAGTTTGCACATCCAAATCACACAAATTTAGTTAAATAGAACCCAATGTCATAAGACTAAGCATGTTCGGATTAAAACAGCCTTGAGTTTACTCAACAAGCCAACTGTAAACAACACTATGGTTTATTCTTAAAACAATAGAAGGCAACAATCACGTTCTCAACATGTACTTAAAATTTTAACAAGGGATTTAATTCCATTTATCTCATCAAACACAAATTGCATGTAAAATGTCACACATATAAAACATACAATTTATCATGCATCCAATATATATATTAGCCATATAAATAAAGTATACAATTTATGCACTCATAATCAAATTATATGCATAAAATATCAAGCTCCGTTTGATTCTAGTTATTGATCTTTATAACCTAAAATAAAATTTCCAACTCCTTGGAAAAATTAAAATAGATTAAAACCATTGATTCCTAAATAAATTAAATTCCTATTCCAAATAG
>JAOTAY010019990.1:0-13798 GCA_025629805.1 Erythroxylum baracoense
AATATATTATTAACAAGTCATAATGTTAATACATGAATCACAAATATCCATTGGCCTAGGGCACACTACTAACAGTTTTTGCCATTAAAGGTGCCTAACGTCCTTGCCAATGGCTGTTTTACCCATAGAAGGTGCCCAACAGGTTGTTTTGCCTACCAAAGGTGTGCCAACAGACCGTTTTTTCCACCTACTATACCTAGTGACCATGCTAAAAAAATGTTTAGCTCATTAAAGGTGCCCGAAGGGCTATTTTTCCCTACCAAAGGTGCCTAGCAATAGTAACAATAGTCTATTTTTCTCATTAAATGTGTGCCAACGGGCTATTTTGTCTACTGAAGGTGTGCCAACTGGTGTTTTTTTCCCCCGAATGTGGGTGGTGACCATGTCAACAGACTGTTTTACCTAGTGAAGTTATTCCAACGAACAGTTTTTCCCACTGAAGTTACCTAGTGTCGGTGCTAACGGGCTGTTTTACCTATGGAAGGTGCACAACAGGCTATTTTTCCTACCGAGGATTCCTAGCAACTGTGCCAATGGGCTATTTTATCCACTAAAAGTGCCTAGTCATAGTGGCAACCGACTGTTTTGCTTGATGATGCCAATTGGTTGTTTTAACGACCCAAGGTGCCTAACGATCGTGGCAAGGGTCATTTTATCACCGAAGTTGCCTGACGTTTGTGCCAAAGGGCTATTTTGCTAAGAGAAGGTGACTAACGACTATTCCAATAGGCTATTTTCCCACCGAAGGTGACTAGTGATCGTTCCAACGAGCTCTTTTCCCATCGAAGGTGACTAGCGACCATTCCAACATGCTATTTTCCCACTGAAGATGCGCAACGGGCTATTTTTCCACAAAAGGTGCCTAGTGAACGTGCCAAAAGGTTATTCTGTCCACCGTAGGTGCATAGCGACTGTGTAGCAGGCTTTTTTAAACATCGAATGTGCCCAACGGTCTGTTTTTCCCACCGAGGGTGCCTATCAACCGTGCCAACTGGCTATTTTGCCCTCTAAATTGGCTTGCGATCATTCCAAGAGGTTGTTTTGCCCACCAAAGGTGGCCAATGGGCTATTTTTCCAACCGAAGGCACCTAGCGACCTTGCCAACAGATTGTTTCACCCATCGAAGCCTCCTAGCGACCATGCCATCAAGTTGTTTTGCCCACCGAGGGTGCCTAGCGAACGTGCCAGGGAGCTACTTTGCCTACCGTAAGTGCCTAACTGCCCTACCAACAGGCTATTTTTCCACTAAGGGTGCCTAGCAACTGTGCCAAGGGGCTGGATTGCCTACCAAAGATGACTAGCGACAAATTCCAAGGGGTTGTTTTACCCACTAAAGGTGCCCAACGGTTTGTTTTCCCAACCGAAGGTATGCCAACAGGCCGTTTTTTCCACTGATTAAGCCTAGTGATCGTGCCAATGAAATATTTTGCCCACCAAAGGTTCCTAAAGCATTATTTTTCCCCACCAAAGGTGCCTAAAAATAGTACCAACGGTCTGTTTTACCTACCAAATGTGTGCCAATGGGCTATTTTGCCTATTGAAGGTGTGCCAACGGGTGTTTTTTCCTCCGAATGTGCCTAGTGACCATGCCAACAAACTGTTTTACCTAGTGAAGTTGTGCCAATAGGTAGTTTTTCCTATTGAAGTTGCCTAGCGTCGATGTCAACAGACTATTTTACCCATCGAAGGTGCATAACAAGCTATTTTCCCCATAGAGGGTGCCTAGCAATCTTGCCAATGGGCTATTTTATCCACCAAAAGTACCTAGCCACAATGCCAATTGACTGTTTTGCTCGCTGATGCCAGTAGGTTGTTTTACCCACCAAAGGTGCCTAGTGACCGTGCCAACAGGTCATTTTTCACTGAAGTTGTCTAACGTTCGTGCCAATGGGCTATTTTGCATAGAGAAGGTGACTAGCGACCTTTCTAATGGGCTCTTTTCCCACCGAGGGTGGCTAGCGACCATTCCAACGGGCTATTTTCCCATTGAAGATGCCTAACGGGCTATTTTTCAACCAAATGTGGCAAAAGGCTGTTTTACCCACCGTAGGTGCCTAGCTACCATGTCAAAGGGCTTTTTTAAACACCGAAGGTGCCCAATGGGTTGATTTTCCCACCGAAGGTGTCTATCAACCATGCCAACGGGCTGTTTTGCCTCTAAGTTGGCTCGGGATCATTCTAAGAGGCTGTTTTGCTCACCGAAGGTGCCCAATGGGCTGTTTTTCCCACCGAAGGCTCCTAGTTACCTTGTCAACAAGCTGTTTCACCCACCAAAGGTGCCTAGCGACCATGCCATCGGGTTATTTTACCCACCTAGAGTGCCTAGCGAATGTACCAAAGAGTTGTTTTGCCCACCGTAAGTGCCTAGCTACCCTACCAATGGGTTGTTTTCCCACTGAGGGTGCCTAGCAACTGTGCTAAGGGGATGGTTTGCCTACTGAAGTTGACTAGCGACAAATTACAGTGGGTTATTCTCCCACCGAAGGAGATTAGCGGCAGTGCCAACAGGCTATTTTACCATCGAAGGTCACTAGCGACTATTCCAACAGGCTATTTTCCCCTTAAGTTGCCTTGCGATCATTCCAACCAGCTATTTTGCCCACCGAAGGTGCCTAACAGGTTATTTTTCCCATTAAGGGTGCCTAGCAATCGTGCCAACAGGTTGTTTTGCCAAGAGAAGGTGACTAGCGACTGTTCCAATTGGCTATTTTCCTACCGAAGGTGGCTAACAACCATTCCAACTGGCTATTTTCCCACTAAAGATGCCCAACGAGCTGATTTTTCACCAAAGGTGCCTAGTGAACGTGCCAAAGGGCTTTTTGCCCACTATAGGTGCCTACCTACTATACCAACGGGCTGATTTTCACGTCGAGGGTGCCCAGCAATTGTTCCAACAGGTTGTTTTACCCATCGGTCGTGACTAGAGATTGTTCCAACGGGCTATTTTCCCACCGAATGTGACTAATGATCGTTCCAATGGGCTCTTTTCCCACCGAAGATGACTGACGACCATTCCTATGGGTTGTTTTCCCATCGAAGATGCCCAACAGGTTGTTTCTCCACCAAAGGTGCCTAGCGAATGTGCCAAAGGGCTGTTTTGCCCACCGTAGGTGCCTAGTTATTGTCTCAACGGGCTTTTTTAAACACTGTAGGTGTCCAACAAGCTGTTTTGCCCACCCAGGTTGCCTATCAACCGTGCCAACGGGCTATTTTGTCCCCTAAGTTGACTTGCGATTGTTCCAAGAGGCTGTTTTGCCCACCAAAGATGTGCAATGGGATGTTTTTCCCACCGAAGGTGCCTAGCGACCATGCCATCGGGTTGTTTTGCACACCGAGGATGCCTAGCAAACGTGCCGAATAGTTATTTTGCCTAGCATAAGTGCCTAACTACCCTACCAACGGACTGTTTTCCCACTAAGGGTGCCTAGCAACTCTGCCAAGGGGTAGGTTTGCCTACCGAAGGTGACTAGCGACAAATTCCAAAGGGTTGTTTTACCCACCGAAGGTGCCCAACGGTTTGTTTTGCCAATCGAATGTATGCCAACAAACTATTTTTTCCACCGATTGTGCCAATGAAATGTTTTGCCCACCAAAGGTGCCCAAAGGGCTGTTTTTCCCCTCCAAAGGTGCCTAACAATAGTACCAATGGTCTGTTTTGCCTACCAAATGTGTGCCAACGGGCTGTTTTGCCCATTGAAGGTGTGCCAATAGGTGTTTTTTCCACCAAATCTGCATAATGACCATGTCAACAGACTATTTAATCCAGTGAAGTTATGCCAACGGGCAATTTTTCCCACTAACGTTGCCTAGCATTGGTGCCAACGGACTGTTTTACCCACTGAAAGTGCACAATAGGCTATTTTCCCCATCGAGGGAGCATAGCAACGTTGCCAATGGGCTATTTTATCCACCAAAAGTACCTAGCCATGGCGCCAACCGACTGTTTTGGTCGCTAACGCCAATGGGCTATTTTACCCACCCAAGGTGCCTAGCGACCGTGCCAATGGGTCATTTTTTCACCGAAGTTGCCTACCGTCCGTACCAATGGGCTATTTTTCCATGAGAAGGTGACTAGCAACTATTCCAACGGCTTGTTTTCCCACCAAAGGTGACTAGTGACCATTCCAACGGGCTCTTTTCCGACCGAAGGTGACTAGCGACCATTCCAACGGGCTATTTTCCCACCGAAGATGCCCAATGTGCTGTTTTTTTGCCAAAGGTGCCTAGCAAACGTGCCAAAGGGCTATTTTACCCATCGTAAGTCCCTAGCTACCGTGTCAAAGGGATTTTTTAAACAGCGAAGGTGCCCAATAGGTTATTTTCCCACCGAAGGTGTTTATCAACCCTGTCAACGAGCTGTTTTGCCTCTAAGTTGACTTACTATCATTCCAAGAGGCTGTTTTGCCCACCGAAGGTGCCTAATGGGCTGTTTTTCCTACCGAAGGTGCCTAGTGACCTTGTCAACAGGCTGTTTCACCCACCGAAGATGCCTTATGACCATGTCATCAGGTTGTTTTGCCCACCGAGGGTGCCTAGTGAATGTGCCAAAGAGCTGCTTTGCCTACCGTAGGTGCCTACCTACCCTACCAACGGGCTGTTTTCTCACTGAGGGTGCCTATCAACTATGCTAAGGGGCTGGTTTGCTTACCGAAGGTGACTAGTGACAAATTCCAACAGGCTATTTTCCAACCGAAGGTCACTAGCAACCATTCCAACGGTCTATTTTCCGCATAAGTTGACTTGCGATCATTCCAACGGTCTATTTTTCCCACCGAAGACGCCCAACAGGCTATTTTTCCCATTGAGGGTGCCTAGCAATTGTGCCAATAGGCTGTTTTGCTAAGAGATGGTGACCAGCGACTATTCCAACGACCTGTTTTCCCACCGAAGGTGGCTAGCGATCGTTCTAATGGGATGTTTTCCTGTTGAAGATGCCCAACGAGCTGGTTTTTCACCAAAGCTGTGTAGCGAATGTGCCAAAGGGCTTTTTGCACACAGTAAGTGCGTAGCTACTGTGACAATGGGCTATTTTTCACATCGAGGGTGCCTAGCAATTGTGCCAATAGGCTATTTTACACACTGAAGGTGACTAGAGATTGCTCCAACGGGTTGTTTTCCCACCGAAGGTAATTAACGACCGCTCCAATGGGCTCTTTTCCCACCGAAGGTGACTAGCGACCATTCCAGCGAGCTGTTTTCCCACCAAAGATGCCCAACTGGTTGTTTTTCCACCAAAGGTGCCTACTGAATGTGCCAAAGGGCTATTTTGCCCACCGTAGGAGCCTAGCGACCTTGTCAATGGGATTTTTTAAACACCAAAATTGTCCAACAGGTTGTTTTTCCCAACGAGGGTGCCTATCAACCGTGTCAACGGGCTGTTTTGCCCCCAAAGTTGACTTGCGATCATTCCAAGAGGCCGTTTTGCCCACCAAAGTCACCCATTGGGTTGTTTTTCGCACCGAACGCTCCTAGCCACCTTGCCAATAGGCTGTTTCGCCCAACGAAGGTGCCTAGCGACCATGCCATAGGATTGTTTTGCCCACCAAAGGTGCCTAGCAAACGTTCCAAAGAGCTATTTTGCCCACTGTAGGTGCCTAGCTACCCAGCCAATGGGCTGTTTTTCTCGCTGAGGGTGCCTAACAACTGTCTTAAGGGGTTGGTTTGCCTACTGAAGGTGACTAGCGACAAATTCCAACGAGCTATTTTGCCACCGAAGGCGATTAGCGATCGCGTCAACAGGCTATTTTCCTACCGAAGTTCAATAGCGACTGTTCCAATGGGCTGTTTTCTACTTAAGTTGACTTGAGATCATTCCAACAGGCTGTTTTGCCTACCGAAGGTGCGCAATAAGCTATTTTTCCCACTGAGGGCTCCTAGCAATCGTACCAATGGGCTATTTTGCTAAGAGAAGTTGACTAACGATTGTTCTAACAAGCTATTTTCCCACTGAATCTGACCAGCGACTAATCCAATGGGTTGTTTTCCCACTAAAGATGCCCAATGGGTTGTTTTTTCACTAAAGGTGCCTAGCGAACGTGTTAAAGGGCTTTTTGCCCACCGTAGGTGCATAGCTACTGTGCCAACAGGCTGTTTTTCACATCGAGGGTGCTTAACAATCATGCCAACAGGCTATTTTACCCACCGAAGGTGATAAAAGACTGTTCAGACGGGCTGTTTTCCCCCCAAAGGTGACTAGTGACTGTGCCAATGGGTTGTTTTCCCATCGAAGGTGACTAGCAATTGTTCCTACTGGCTTTTTTCCCGCCGAAGGTGGCTAGTGACCATTCCAACGAGCTGTTTTCCCACCGAAGATGCCTAACTGGCTGTTTTGCCTAGTGAATGTGCCAAAGGGCTATTTTGCCCACTGTAGGTGCCTAGATACCGTGTCGATGGGGATTTTTAAATATCGAAGGTACCCAACGGGCTGTTTTTCCCAACGAGGGTGCCTATCAACTGTGCCAACGGGCTGTCTTGCCCCTTAAGTTGACATGTGATCATTCTGAGAGGCTATTTTGCCCACCGAAGTCACCCAATGGGCTGTTTTTCCCACCGAAGGCACCTAGCCACCTTGCCGACAAGCTGTTTCACCCACTGAAGGTGCGTAACGACCATGCCATCAGGTTGTTTTGCCTACCAAGGGTGCCTAGCGAATGTGCTAAAGAGTAATTTTTCCCACCGTAGGTGCCTAGCGAATGTGCTAAAGAGTAATTTTTCCCACCGTAGGTGCCTAGCTACCCTGCCAACGGGCTGTTTTTCCCACCGAGAGTGCCTAGCAACTGTGCCAATGTGCTAGTTTGCCTACCGAAAGTGACTAGCGACTGATTCTAATGGCTGTTTTCCCACCAAAGGTGACTAGCGACCATTCCAACGAGCTGTTTTTCCCACCGAAGATGCCCAACAGGCTATTTTTTCACCAAAGGTGCCTAGTGAACGTGCCAAAGGGCTGTTTCCCACTGTACGTACCTAGGTACTATGCCAACATGCTATTTCTGACATCGAGGGTGCATAGCAACTGTGACAATAGGTTGTTTTGCCCACTAATGGTGCCTAGTGACCATGTCAACGGGCTGTTTTCTCCTCCGAAGTTGCCTGGTGACCATGCCAAAGGGTTATTTTGTCCACCGATTGTGCCTAGTGACCATGCCAATTAGTTATTTTTTTCCTCAGAAGTTGCCTAATGAAGGTGCCCAATAGGCTATTTTGCCCATTGAGCTGTTTTTCCCACCGAAGTGGTCTAGTGGTCTTGCCAACGGGATGTTTTGCCCATCAAAGATGGCTAGCAATTGTACCAACAGGTTGTTTTACTCACCAAAGGTGCCCAACGGGCTATTTTCCCTATAGAGGGTACCTAGTGACTGTGCCAACGGGCTCTTTTATCCACCAAAGGTGCCCAATGGGTTGTTTTGCCCACTGATGGTGCCTAGCGACCATTCCAATAGGCTGTTTTGTCCTCTGAAGTTGCCTAGTGACTATGCCAAAGGGTTGTTTTGCCCACTAATGGTGCCTAGTGACCATGTCAACGAGCTATTTTGTCCACCAAGTCTGACCATTGAGCTATTTTTTGCATCGAAGAGGCCTAGTGATCGCGCCAACGGGATGTTTTATCCATCGAAGGTTCCTAGCGACCATGCCAACGGGCTGTTTTACCCACCAAAGGTGCCCAACCGGCTGTATTTCTCGCTGAGGGTGGCTAGAAATAGTGCCAACGGGCTACTTTGCCCACCGAAGGTGCCTACCGACCATGCCAACGGGTCTTTTTTCCACTGAATCTACCTAGTAATCGTGTTAACGGACTCTACTGCCCACCAAAGGTGTGCCAACAGGTTGTTTTCCCCACCAAAGGTGCCTAGTGAACGTGCCAGTAGACTGTTTTGTCCACCGTAAGTGCGTAGCGACTGTGCCAACTTGATTTTTTACCAACCAAAGGCATGCAAGCGTGTTGTTGTGCCCAACGAAGGTGCACCAACGTGCTGTTTTTCCACCGAATGTGCCTAGGGACCATGCCAACGAACGATTTTGCCCACTAAAGGTGTGCTAACGGACTATTTTCCTACCAAAGGTGCCTAACGACCGTGCCAATAGGCTGTTTTGCCTACCGAAGGTGTGCCAATGCACTATTTTTTCCACCAATTGTGACTAGCGACCATGCCAAAAGATTGTTTTAACCACCGAAAGTGCCTAGAGACCATGTCAATGGGTTGTTTTACCCACCGAAGGTGCGTAAATGTATTGTTTTTTCCACCGATTGTGCCTAGCGACTGTGCCAACGGGCTGTTTTGCCCACCCAAGGTGCCCAATAATTGTGCCAACGGATAGTTTTGCCCAACGAGGGTGCCTAGCGACTGTGCCCAACTGGCTGTGTTTCCCACCAAAGGTGCTTAATGACTGTGCCAATAGGAGTTTTGCCCACAAATGGTTCCCAACAGGTTATTTTTGCCACAAATGACCATACCCAAGGTGCCAAATGGGTTGTTTTGCCCACCAAGGGTGCCTAGCAATCGTGTGAATAGGCTATTTTGCCCACCAAAGGTGCCTAGCAAATATGCCAACAAATTGTTTTACCCATCGAAGGTGCCCAACGGGTTGTTTTGCCCACTGATGGTGCCTAGCAACAGTACCAATGGGCTGTTTTGCACACTAAAGGTGTTCCAACGAGTTGTTTTTCCCACCGAAAGTGCCTAGCGATCATACCCACGGGTTGTTTTGCCTATCGAAGGTGCCCAATGAGTTGTTTTTCTGCCGAATGGACATAGTGGCCATGCTAACGGGTTGTTTTGCCCACCGAAGGTGCCTAGCGATGTTTTACCCATCAAAGATGCCTAGCGACAATGCCAACAGGTTGTTTTGCCTACAAAAAGTGGCAAACGGCCAGTTTTTTCACTGAGGGTGACAAGAGACAGTGCCAACGAGATATTTTTCCCACCAAAGGTGCCTAGCGATTGTGCCAACGGGTTGTTTTTCCACCGAAGGTTCCTTGAGACCATGTCAATGGTTTGTTTTACTCATCAAAGTTGCCCAAGAGGTCTTTTTTCCCACCAATGTTTCCTAGCAACCGTGCCAACTGGCTGTTTTTCCCACCAAAGGTGCCCAATGAGCTTTTCTTCCACCAAAATGGCCTAGCGGTCGTGTCAATAGGCTGTTTTGGCCTTCGAAGGCACTTGGCGACCATGCCAACAGGTTCTTTTGCCCACCGAGGGTGCCCAATGATTGTTTCCATGGACTATTTTTGCACCGAAGGTGTGCCAACGAGTCGTTTTTCCAACCGAAGGTGCCTAGTGATTGTGCCAACCAGCTGTTTTGCCAATCGAAGATGCCAAAAGGGCTGTTTTTCCCACCGAGGGTGCCTAGCCACCACGCCAATGGGCTATTTTACCCATCAAAGATGCCCAATGGATTGTTTTCCCACCGAAGGTGCCTAATGACCATGCCAACGGGTTGTTCTACCCACTGAGGGTGCCTAACAACTGTCTGAAAAGGTTGTTTTACCCAATGAGGGTGCCCAATTGATTGTTTTTCCCACCAAAGGTGCCTAGCGACCGTTCTAATAGGCTGTTTTACCTACCGAGAGTGCTTAGCAACTGTGCCAATGGGTTGTTTTGCCTACAGAAAGGTGCCCAATGGGCCGTTTTGCCCACCTAAGGTGCCTAGCAACCATGCCAACGGGTTATTTGCCAATGGACTGTTTTGCCCATCGAAGGTGTGCCAATGGGCTATTTTTACCATCGAAGGTGGCTAGCGATCGTGCCAACAAGTGGTTTTTCTTACCAAAGGTGCCCAATGGGCTATTTTCCCATCGAAGGCACCTAGTCACCTAGTCAATGGGCTGTTTTGCCCACAAAAGGTGCCTAGAAACCATGCCATCGGGTTATTTTGCCCACCAAGGGTGCCTAGTGACCGTGCTAATGGTTTGTTTTCCCCCTGAAGGTCCCTAGCGATTGTGCCAATGGGCTGTTTTACCCACCCAAGATGCCTAGCGAACATGTCAACTGGTTGTTTTGCCCACCAAGGGTGTCTAGCAACCATACTAACAGGCTGTTTTGCCCACCGAAGCTGCCTACCAATCATTCCAATAGGCTATTTTACCCACCGAAGGTACCGAAAGGGTTTTTTTACCTATTGATGGTGTTTAGCGATCGTGACGATGGACTGTTTTGCCCACTAAATGTGTGCCAACGGGTTGTCTTTCCCATCAAAGCTACCTAGCAACCATTCCAATGGGTTGTCTTGCCCGCCGAAGGTGCCCAACCTACTGTTTTTCCCAATGAAGGTGCCTAATGACCATGCCAACGGGTTGTTTTGCCCACCTAAGGTGCCTAATGATCATACCAATGAGCTCTTTTACCACCGAAGGTGCCCAACGAGCTATTTTACCCACCGAATGTGCCTGGCGACCATGCTAACAAATTTTTTTGCCCACCAAGGATGCCCAGTGACATTGCCAACGAACTATTTTCGCACCGAAGGTGTGCGAACGAGATGTTTTTTCCACCAAAGGTGCCTAGTCACCGTGCCAGCAGGCCATTTTACCCATTGAAGGTGCCCAACTGGTTGTTTTTCTCAACGAGGGAGGCTAGAAATAGCACCAACGGGCTATTTTGCCCACCGAAAGAGCCTAGCGACCATGCCAAAGGGTCATTTTTCTACCAAATGTGCCTATTGACCATGTCAACGGACTGTATTGCCCACCGAAGGTGTGCAAATAGGTTGTTTTTCCCACAAAAGGTGCCTATTGTCCTTGCCAATGGGTTTTTTACCCATCGAAGGTGCCCAACGTGTTGTTTTTCCTACCAAGGATGCCTAACAACTATGCCAATGGGTTGTTTTGCCCACCCAAGGTGACTAATGACCGTTCCAATGGGCTTTTTTCAAACCGTAGGTGATTAGCGACTATTCCAACAATTTGCTTTCCCACCGAAGGTGCCCAACCACCTGTTTTCGAACAAAATGCCTAGCGAATGTGCCAAAGGGTTGTTTCGCCCACCGTAGGTGCTACCTACCATGCCAACGGGCATTTTTAAACACTGAAGCTGCCTAACGAGCTGTTTTTCCCATCAAGGGTGCTTAGCAACAATGTCAACGACCTGTTTTAGCCACCGAAGGCAACTAGCGACCGTTCCAACGGGCTGTTTTCCCACTGAAGATGATGAGCGACTGTGCCAATGAGCTGTTTCCCCATCAAAGGTGACTAGCAACCATTCCAACGGGTTGTTTTCCCCCTAAGTTGACTAACGATCATTCCAACAGGCTATTTTTCCAATTGACTTTGCTAGCGATTGTCCCAATGGGCTTATTTGCCAATCAAAGGCATGCCAACGAGCTATTTTTCCCACTAAAGGTGCCTTGTGTCCTTGCCAACGGGCTGTTTTTCTCACCGAAGATGGCTAACAACCCTGCTAAAAGGTTGTTTTGCCCACCTAAGGTGACTACTGACCATTCCAATGGATAGTTTCCCATCGAAGGTGACTAACAACTGTTTCAAAGGCTTGTTTTTCCCATCAAAGGTGGCTAGCGACCATGCCAACGGGCTGTTTTGCCCACCGTAGGTGACTAGTGACTGTGTTAACAATTTTTTTTACCCACTGAAGGCATGTCAACTGGTTGTTTTTCCTACCAAAGGTGCCTAGTGACTGGGTCAACGGGTTTTTTGGTCAACCTAAGGTGCCCAGCCACTGTGCCAAAGTGTTGTTTTGTCCATCGAAGGTACATAGTGACTGAGGGAACGGGTTGTTTTGCCCACCGAGGGTGTCTAACAACCATGCCAGGAGGATGTTTTGCCCACTGAAGGTGCCTAGAAACTGTGCCAACGGGTTGTTTTGCCCACCGAGGGTGCCTAACGATCTTACCAAATGGTTGTTTTGCCCATCGAAGGTGCCTAGCGACAATGTCAATGGGCTATTTTGCACACCTAATGTGCCCAATGGGTTGTTTTGCCCACCAAAGGTGTCTAACGACCAAGCCAACGGGTTGTTTTACCTACTGATGGTGCCTAGAGACCGTGCCAATGAGTTGTTTTGCCCTTTGAAGGTGCCTAGCGATAGTTTCAATGGGTTATTTTTCCCATCCAAGGTGCCTAGCAACTGTGCCAACAGGTTGTTTTGCTTACCGAAGGCATGCAAACGTGCCAATAGGTTGTTTTGCTTACCGTAGGTGCCTAGCGGCCACCTCAATAGGCTTTTTGACCCACCGAAGGCATGCAAACGTGCCATTTTGCCCACCAAAGGTGTGCTAACGCACTATTTTTTCCACCAAATGTGCCTAGCAATCAGGCTGACAGGCTTTTTTGTCAACCCAAGGTGCCCAACGACTATGTCAAAGGGATGTTTTGCCCACCTAAGGTGCAAAACGATCGAGGGAACGGGTTGTTTTACCCTTCAAGGGTGCTAGCTACCCTGCCAAAGGGCTAATTTGCCCACCGAAGGTGCTTAGCAACTGTGCTAATGGGCTGTTATAACCATTAAAGAAGCCCAGTGGGTTGTTTTGCTCACCGATGGTGCCTAGCGATCGTGCCAACAGGTTGTTTTGTCCTTCGAAATTGCCTAACGTCCATGCTAAAGGGTTGTTTTGCCCATCGATGGTGCCTAAGGATCGTGCCAATGAGCTATTTTGTCCTATGAAGTTGCCTAGTGAGCATGCCAACGGGCTATTTTGTGCACCGAATGTGTCCAATGAGCTATTTTTCCCACTAAAGGTGCCTAGCGGCCTTGCCAACGAGATGTTTTACCCATCGAAGGTGCCTAGCGACCATGCCAAATAGTTGTTTTACCCACTGAAGGTACCCAATCGGTTGTTTTTCCCGCTGAGGGTGGCCAGAAATAGTGTCAACTGGCTATTTTGCCCACTGAAGGCACCTAGTGACCATGCTAACGGGTCATTTTTCTACTGAATGTGGCTAGTGATTGTGTCAACGGACCGTATTGCCAACCAAAGGTGTGCCAACGGGCTATTTTTCCAACCAAAGGTGCTTAGCGAACGTGTCAACGTAGGTGTATAGTGACTGTGCCAACGTGGTTTTTTACCTACCGAAGCCTTGCAAATGTATTGTTTTGCCCAACAAAGGTGCACCAATGTGTTATTTTTCCACCGAATGTGCTTAGCGACTGTGCCAAAAGACTGTTTTGTGCACTGAAGGTGAGCCAATCCGCTATTTTTTTGTCCCAAAGGTGCCTACCGATAGGGCCAACGTGTTGTTTTACCTACCCAAGGTTCCTAGCGACTGTGCCAACAAGCTGTTTTTCCCACCCAAGGTGAATAGCAACTGAGCCCAAAGGCTGTTTAGCCCACTGAGGGTGCCTAGTGACTGTGACAACGAGCTGCTTTGCCCACCGACGATGCCTAGCGACTATGTCAATGGCCAGTTTTACCCATCGAAGGTGCCCAATAGGTTGTTTTGCCCACTGATGGTGCCTAGCGACCCTGCCCATGAACTGTTTTACTCGCCAAAGTTGCCTAACGACTGTGCCAACAGGCTATTTTACCCATCAAATGTGCACAATGAGCTGTTTTTCCCACCAAAGGGGCCTAACGGTCGTGCCAATAAGATGTCTTGCCCATCAAAGGTGCCTAGTGATCATGCCAACAGCTATTTTACCCACCAAAGTTACCCAATGGGTTGTTTCTCCCACCGAATGTGGCTAGAAATAGTGCCAACGGGCTATTTTTTACACGGAAGGTGCCTAATGACCTTGTCAACAGTTCATTTTCTACCAATTGTACCTAGTGACTGTGTCAACAGACTGTATTGCCCACCGAAGGTGTGCTAATGGGTTGTTTTTCTCACCAAAGCTACCTAGTGTCCTTG
>JAOTAY010019991.1:0-13795 GCA_025629805.1 Erythroxylum baracoense
ATGTCACTATACATTTATACACTCCTAAACATGGCAATTTACCAATATACCCTTCCTATAGGTGAGGGGATGTTACACCTTTAGTGGGGAAAACAGCCTGTTGGCAAACCTTTGGTAGGTAAAATAGCACGTTGGCATATTACCAACGGGTAAAATAGCACGTTGGGAAGATCGCTAGACACCTTTGGTGGGCAAAACAACCCATTAGCACGGTGACTAGGCATTTTCGCTGGGAAAAATAGCCAGTTGGGCACGTTCAGTAGGAAAAACAAACCTTTGTCACACCTTTGGTGGGCAAAACAACCCGCTAGCTCGATCGCTAGGCACCTTCTATGGCAAAAATAGCCCGTTAGTCACCTTTAGTGAAAAAACTGCCCGTTGCACACCTTCGGTGGGCAAAATAGCCCGTTGGCACAGTCGCTGGGCACTGATGATGGAAAAAACAACCTTTTCGCATGGTTGCTAAGCACCTAGGGTGGGAAAACAACCAGCTGGGCACCTTCGGTGGGAAAAACAGCCCGTTGGCACAACTTTAGTGGGCAAAATAGCCCTTTGGCATGGTTGCTAGGTCCCTTTGGTGCAAAAAACTGCCCGTCAGGCACCTTCGGTAGGAAAAATAGCCCGTTGGCACACTTTTGGCGGGCAAAATAGCTCGTTGCCAATGTCACTAGGCACCTTCGGTGGGCAAAACAACTCGTTGGCACAGTGTCTAGGCACCTTTGATGGGTAAAACAGCTTGTTGGCATGGTCAGTAGGCATATACGGTGCTAAAAACATCCTGTTGGGAACGTTCGGTGGGAAAAATAGCCTGTTGGCACATTTTTGGTGGGCAAAACAACACATTGGCACGGTCGTTAGGCACTTTAAGTGGGAAAAACAGCTCGTTGGGCTCCTTCGATGGGTAAAACAGTCTGTTGGGCCCCTTCAATAGGAAAAATAACCCGTTGGCACACCTTTGATGTGCAAAGTAGCCTGTTGGCACTGTCACTAGGCAATTTCAGTGGGAAAACAGCCCGTTGGCATACCTTTGCGGGGCAAAACAGCCCGTTGGCTCTATCACTAGACACTTTTAGTATGTAAAAAGCCTGTTAGGCACCTTTGGTGGGAAAAATAGCTCGTTGGCACACCTTTGATGGGATAAACAACCCGTTGGCACGGTCATTACACAGTTGCGATGGGAAAAATAGCCCGTTGGGCATCATCGGTGGGTAAAACAGCCCGTTGACAAACCTTCGATAGGCCAAACAGCCCGTTGGCACAGTCGCTAAGCACTTTCGGTGGAAAAATAGCCCGTTGGGCACCTTTGGTGGGAAAAACAACCCGTTGGCACACCTTTAGTAGGAAAAATAGCCCGTTGGCACGGCCGCAAAGCACTTTTGGAGGGAAAAATAGACTGTTGGGTAACTTCGGTGGGATAAATAGCCCATTGCCACACCTTCGGTAGGCAAAATAGCCCGTTGGCACAGTCACTAGGCACCTTCGGTGGGCAAAATAACCCATTGGCACACTTTCGGTCGACAAAACAACCCATTGGCACGGCCACTATGCACCTTCGATGGGCAAAACAACCTATTGGTAGCATCACTCAAAAATATCCCATTGGGTACCTTCGGTGGGAAGAGCAACCCGTTGGCACACCTTTGGTGGACAAAACAGCCCGTTGGCTCAATCGCTAGGCATCTTTAGTGCGAAAAATAACCCGTTGGCACCTTCAGTGGTAAAAACTGCTCGTTGGCACACCTTCGGTGGGCAAAATAGCCTATTGGCAAGGTTACTAGGCACTTTTGATGGGTAAAATAGCCCGTTGGCAAGGTCTCTAGACGCTAAGGGTGGGAAAAACAGTCTGTTGGGCACCTTTAGTGGGAAAAATAGCCCGTTGGCACACCTTTGGTGGATAAAACAGCCAGTCGACATGATCGCTAGTCCCCTTCGGTGCGAAAAACAACCCGACAGGCACATTCGATGGGAAAAACAACCTGTGGCATAATTTTGGTGGGAAAAATAGCCCATTAACACGATCATTGGGTGCCTTTGGTGGGCAAAACAGCATGTTGGCATCGTTGTTAGGCACTTTCGATGGGAAAAACAGCTAGTTGAGCAACTTTGATAGGAAAAATAGCCTATTGGCACACCTTCGATGGGCAGAACAGCGCGTTGGCACTGTCACTAGGCAGTTAGGGTGGGGAAGACAACTTGATGTGCACCTTAAGTAGGAAAAACAGCCCGTTGGCATACCTTCGGTGGGCAAAACAGTCAGTCGACACGATCGCTAGTCTCTTTCGGTGCGAAAAATAACCCAACAAGCACATTCGGTGGGAAAAACAACCCATGACACACTTTTGGTGGGCAAAATAGCCCATTGGTACAATCGTTGGGTGCCTTTGGTGGGCAAAACAGCATGTTGGCATGGTCGTTAGGCACTTTTGATGGGAAAAACAACCTGTTGAAAAACTTCGGTGGGCAGAACAGCCCGTTGGCATGGTCGGTAGTCCCCTTCGGTTCGAAAAACAGCCCGTCAGGCACCTTTGGTGGGAAAAACGTCTCATTGGCACACCTTTTATGGGAAAAATAGCCCATTGGCACAGTTGCTAGTCACCTTCGGTGGGCAAAATAGCCTGTTGGCAAGGTCGCTAGGCACTTTCGATGGAAAAAACAGCCTGTTGGGCACCTTCAATGGGAAAAATAGCACGTTGGCATGATCTGTAGGCACTTTCGATAGGAAAAACAACACGTTAGGCACCTTTAGTGGGAAAAACAACCTGTTTGCACACCTTCGATGGGCAAAACAGCCCATTGGCATAGTCGCTAGGGACTTTCGATGGGAAAAATAGCCCGTTGGGCACCTTTGGTGGGAAGAATAGCCCGTTTGCACACCTTTGGTGGGTAAAACAGCCCGTTGGCACAGTCGCTAGGCACTCTCGGTGGAAAAAATAGCCAGTTAGGCACCTTCGGTGAGTAAAATAGCACGTTAGCACGCATTCTGCTGGCAAAATAGCTCGTTGGCATAGTCGCTACGCACTTTCAGTGGGAAAAATAGCAAGTTGGGCACTTTCAATGGAAAAAACAGCCTGTTGGCTTAGCTTCGGTGGGCAAAACTGCCCGTTGGCACAGCCGCTAAGCACTTTCGGTAGGAAAAATAGCCCGTTGGATACCTTCGGTGGGAAAACAGCCTGTTGGCACATCTTCGATGGGCAAAACATCCCGTTGGCGTGATAGTTCAGCAGTTTTATTGAGTAAAACAACCCATTGGCATGGTTGTTAGGCACTTTCGGTGGGAAAACAGCCCGTTGGGCACCTTTAGTGAAAAAAAGGCTTATTGGCACACCTTTGGTGGGAAAAACTGCCCGTTGGCTCGAATGCTAGGTACTTTCGATGGGAAAACAGTCCGTTGGGTACCTTCGGTGGGAAAAAACAGCCCGTTGGCTCACCTTTGGTGGGCAAAATAGCCCGTTGGCTCAATCGCTAGGCACTTTTGGTGGGAAAAACAGCCCGTTGGGCATCTTCGGTGGGAAAAATAGCCTATTGCCATGGTACCTACGCACTTTTGGTGGGACAAATAGCCCATTGGTAGACCTTCGATGGGCAAAACAGTCCATTGGCACGGTCGCTAGGCAATTTTGGTGGCCAAAACAACCCATTGGCACGGTTGCTCGACACTTTCGATGGGAAAACAGCCCATTGGGCACCTTTGGTGGGAAAAATAGACTGTTGGCACACCTTTGGTGGGCAAAACAGCCCGTTGGTTCGGTTGCTAGGTCCTTTTGGTGGGAAAAATCCATTGGGCACCTTCGTTGGGAAAAACTACCTGTTGGCACACCTTTTGTGAGCAAAACAGCCTGTTACGCACCTTCGGTGGGAAAAACAGCCCGTCGGCAAACCTTTGGTGGGCAAAACAGCCCGTTGGCTCAGTCTCTAGGCACTTTTGGTGGGAAAAACAACCTATTGGGCACCTTCGGTTGGAAAACTACCCATTGGCAAACGTTCAGCGAGCAAAATAGCCCATTGGCATGGTCACTAGGCACCTTCGATGGCCAAAATAGCCC
Source organism: Erythroxylum baracoense (assembly GCA_025629805.1). Taxonomy (NCBI): domain Eukaryota; kingdom Viridiplantae; phylum Streptophyta; class Magnoliopsida; order Malpighiales; family Erythroxylaceae; genus Erythroxylum; species Erythroxylum baracoense. The sequence continues at coordinate 4,044 of JAOTAY010019991.1, forward strand.
GTTGGCAAGGTTGCTAGGAACCTAGGGTAGGAAAAATAGCCCGTTGGGCACTTTCGGCAGGAAAAAAGGCCGTTGGCACACTTTCGATGGGCAAAACAGCCCGTTGGCACACTTTTGGTGGGCTGAATAGCCCGTTGGCATAGTGTCAATTGGAAAAATAACCCCTTAGCACAGTCGCTAGGCATTTTCGGTGGAAAAAATAGCCCCTTGACACACCTTTGGTGCGAAAAACATCTTATTGGCACACCTTCGGTGGGCAAAACAGTCCCTTGGCACAGTCACTAGTCCCCTTCGGTGAGAAAAACATCCCGTCGGCCTACTTTGATGGGAAAAGCAGCCAGTTGGCACACTTTTCGTGGCCAAAATAGCCATTGACAAGGTCGTTATGCACCTTCGGTGGGCAAAACAGCCTGTTGGCATGGTCGCTAGGCACTTTCGATGGGAAAAATAGCCCGTCGGCACACCTTCGATGGGCATAACAACTCGTTGGCACAATCACTTGTCCCCTTTGGTGGAAAAAATAGCCCGTCGGCCCCTTTGGTGGGAAAAACAACACATTGGCACACTTTCAGTGGGCAAAATAGCCCGTTGACATGGTCGCTAGGCACCTTCAGTGGGCAAAACAACCTGTTGGCACAGTTGCTAGGCACTTTCGATTGAAAAACAGCTGGTTGGGCACCTTCGATGGGAAAAACAGCACGTTGGCACAGTGGGTAGGCACTTTTGGTGGGAAAAATAGCCCGTTGAGTACCTTCGGTGAGAAAAATAGACGGTTGGAACAACTTCAGTGGACAAAATAGCCTGTTGGCATAGTCGTTAGCCATTTTTAGTGGGAAAAACAGCCCGTTGGCACAGCTACTAAGCACTTTCGGTGGGAAAAATAGACCATTGGGTGACTTCGTTGGGAAAATAGCCCGTTGGCATGCCTTCGGTGGGCAAAACAGCCCGTTGACACGGTCGCTAGACACCTTCGAAGGGCAAAACAACTAGGCAGTTTCGATGGGAAAAATAGCCCGGTCGCTAGGCACCTTTGGTGGGCAAAACAGCTCGTTGGCACGATCGCCAGGCACTTAGGGTGGGAAAAACAGCTCGTTGGGCATCTTCGATGGGAAAAACAGCCCGTTGGCACACCTTTAGTGAGAAAAACAGCCCTGTGGCACACCTTCGGTGGGTAAAACAGCCCGTTGGAACTATCACTAGGCACTTTCGGTGGAAAAATAGTCCGTTGGGCACCATCAATGTGAAAAACAGCTCGTTGGCACACCTTTGGTGGGTAAAAGAGCTCGTTGGCACAGTCACCAGGCACTTTCTGAGGGAAAAACAGCTTGTTGGGCATGTTCGGTGGGAAAAATAGGACGTTGGCATGCCTTCGGTGGGAGAAACAACCCGTTGGCATGGTCGCTGGGCACTTTCGGTAGGAACAACAACCCATTAGGCACCTTCGGTGGGAAAAATAGGTCGTTGGCACACCTTCGGTGGGATAAACAGCCCGTTGGCCCGGATGCAAGGAACATTTGGTGGGAAAACAACACATTGGCACGGTCATTAGGCACTTTCGGTAGGAAAAATAGCCCGTTGGCACACTTTCGGTGGCTAAAATAGCCTATGAGCATGATCGCTAGGCACCTTCGGAGGGTAAAACAACCAGTTGGCATGGTCGCTTGGCGTTTTCGGTGGGAAATAATCCTATTGGTTACCTTCGGTGGGAAAAATAGCCCGTTGGCACACCTTCGTTGGACAAAATAGCCCGTTGGCTCAGCTGTTAGGCACCTTCGGTAGGAAAAAAAGCTGTTGGGAACCTTCGGTGGGAAAAACTGCCCGTTGGCACAACTTTGATGGACAAAATAGCCCGTTGGCAAGATCACTATGCAACTTTGGTGGGCAAAACCACCCGTTGGCTCGGTCGCAAGGCACTTAGGGTGGGAAAACAACTCGTTGGGCACCTTCGATGAGAAAAATAGCACATTGACACACCTTTGGTGAGTAAAACAGCCCGTTGGCACGGTCGCTGGGCAATTTTTGTGGGAAAACCACCCGTTGGGCACCTTCGCTGTGAAAAATAGGCCATTGGCACACCTTCGATGGCCAAAACAGCCCGTTGACATGGTTGCTAGGCACCTTCGGTGTGCAAAACAATGCATTTACATAGTCGCTAGGCACTTTCAGTGGAAAAAATAGCCCGTTGGGTAGCTTCGGTGGGAAAAAAGTATGTTAGCCCACCTTTGGTGGGCAAAACAGCCCGTTGGAAAGGTCGCTAGGCACTTAGGTGGGAAACAACTCGTTGGGCATCTTCGGCAGGAAAAATGGCCATTGGCACCCCTTCGGTGGGAAAAATAGCCCATTGGCACACTTTCGGTGGGCAAAATAGCGCATTGGCATGATCTTTATGTACCTTCTGTGGGCAAAACAACCTGTTGACACGGTCGCTGGGCATTTTTTATAGGCAAAACAGCTAGTTGGGCACCTTCGGTAGGAAAAACAACCCGTTGGCACAACTTTAGCGGGCAAAACAGCTCGTTAGCTCAGTCTTTAGGCACCTTCAGTGGGAAAAACATCCTGTTGGGCACTATCGATGGGAAAAACTACTACTGGCACACCTTCGGTGGGCAAAATAGTTTATTGGCACGGTCGTTAGGCATCTTTTATAGGCAAAACAGCCCATTGGCATGGTTGCTAGATACTTTCAGTGGGAAAAACAGCCCGTTGGGTACCTTCAATGGGAAAAACAGCCCGTTGGCACACCTTCGGTGGGAAAAATAGCCCGTTGGCATACTTTCAGCGGGTAAAATAGCACGTTGGCACGGTCGCTAGGCACCTTCGATGGGCAAAACAACACGTTGGGCATGTTCGGTGGGTAAAATAGCCCGTTGGTGCATCTTAGGTTGGTAAAACAACCCGTTGGCTCAGTCGCTTGGCACCTTCAGTTGGAAAAATATCCCATTGGGCACCAACGGTGCAAAAATTGCCGTTGGCACACCTTAGGTGGGCAAAATAGCCCGTTGGCACAGTCACTAGGCACCTTCGATGGACAAAATAGCCCGTTGGTATGGTCGCTAGGCACTTTCAGTGGGAAAAATAGCCCGTTGGGCACCTTGGATGGGAAAAATAACTTGTTGGCACGGTCCCTGCACTTTTGGTGGGAAAAACAGCCTATTGGCTCGGTCGCTAGGCACCTTTGCTGGGCAAAACAGCACATTGGCAAGATCACTTGGCACTTTTGGTGGGAAAACAGCCCGTTGGGCACTTTTAGTGGGGAAAATAACTATTTGGCATACCTTTGGTAGGTAAAAAAGCTTGTTGGTATGGTCGCTAGACACTTAGGATGGGAAAAATAGCTCATTGGGCACCTTCGGTAGGAAGAATAGCCCATTGGCACATGTTTGGTGGGCAGAACAGCCTGTTGGCTTGTAGGCACCTTTGGTGGGAAAAACAACCTGTTGGGCACCTTTGGTTGCAAAAACTGCCCGTTGGCACACCTTTGATGAGCAAAATGGCCCATTAGCATGGTCACTAGATACCTTCGATGGCCAAAATAGCCCGTTGACATGATCGCTAGGCACTTAGGGTGGGAAAAACAGCACGTTGGTCACCTTTGGTGGGAAAAATACCCCGTTGGCACACCTTTGTGGGAAAAACAGCCCATTGGCATAAATGCTAGTCCACTTCAGTGAGAAAAACATCTTGTCGACCACCATCTGTGGGAAAAACAGCCCATTGGCACACTTTTGGTGGGCACAATAGACAGTTGGCACTGTCATTATGCACCTTTGGTGGGCAAAACAACATGTCGATCAGAAAAAAGCCCGTTGGTGCACCTTCAGTGGGGAGAACAGCCCGATTGGTATTGTCACTAGTCCCTTTCGGTGTGAAAAACAGCCCGTCAGACACCTTTGGTGGGAAAAATAGCCCATTGGCACACTTTTGATTGGCAAAACAACCTATTTGCACGGTCGCTAGGCACCTTCAGTGGGCAAAACAGTCTGTTGACACGGTCACTAGTCACTTTGGATTGGAAAAATAGCCCGTTGGGTGCCTTTGAAGGGAAAAATAGCCCGTTGGTGCAGTCAGTAGGCACTTTCAGTGGGAAAAACTTCCTGTTGGGCACCTTCGGTGCAAAAAAAAGCGAGTTTGCACACCTTCGGTGGATAAAGGAGCCCGTTGGCACTATCGCTAGGAACTTTTGGAGGGAAAAATAGCCCTTTGGGCACATTCAATGGGAAGAACAACATGTTGGCACACATTCTGTGGGAGAAACAGCCCGTTGGAATGGTCACTAGGCACTTTCTGTGGGAAAAACAACCCGTTAGGCACCTTCGATGGGCAAAATAGCTCATTAGGCACTTTCGATGGGAAAAACAGACCGTTAGGCATCTTCGATGGGAAAAACTACTTGTTAGGCAGTTTCGATGGGTAAAACAATCCGTTAGGCACTTTCGATGGAAAAAATAGCCCGTTGGGCACCTTCAATGGGAAAAATAGCCTATTGACACACCTTCGGTGGGTAAAAGAGCCCGTTGGTGCTATCGCTAGGCAGTTTTGGCAGGAAAAATAGCTCGTTGGGCACGTTTGGTGGGAAAGACAGCACGTTGGCACACCTTCAGTAGGAAAAACAGCCTATTGGCAAGGTCGCTAGGCACTTTTGGTGGGAAATACAACCCATTGGGCACTTCGGTGGGAAAAATAGACCATTGGCACACCTTCAGTGGGCAAATCAGCCTATCGGTAAGGTCGCTACGCACCTTCGGTGGGCAAAACTACGCATTGGCACGATCGTTAGGCACTTTCGGTGGGAAAAATAACCTATTTGGCAGCCTTGATGGGAAATAGCCCGTTGGTACACCTTCAGTGGGTAAGCAACCCCTTAGCACACTTTCGGTGCGTAAAATAGCCTGCTAGCACGATCCCTAGGGACCTTCAGTGGGCAAAACAACTCGTTGGCACAGTTGCTAGGCACTTTCGATGGAATAAACATCCCGTTGGTTAACTTTGGTGTAAAAAATAGCCCGTTGGCACACCTTCGGTGGGCAAAATAGCTCGTTGGCTCAGTCGCTAGGCACCTTTGGTAGGAAAAATATCCCGTTGAGCACCTTCGGTGAGAAAAAAGCCCTTTGGCACATCTTTGGTGGCCCAAACAACTTGTTGGCACAGTTGTTAGGCACTTTCGGTTGGGAAAACAGCCCGTTGGGAACCTTTAGTGGGAAAAATAGCTCGTCGACACACCTTTGTTAGGCAAAACTGCCCGTTTGCACACCTTTTATGGGAAAAATAGCCCGTTGGCATGGTCACTAGGCACCTTTGATGGAGAAAAAAGCACGTTGGCAAGGTTGCTGAGCATTTAGGGTGGGAAAAACAGCCCGTTGGGCATCTTCGGTGGGAAAAATAGCCCGTTGGTACACCTTTGGTGGGCAGAATAGCCCGTTGGCACACTTTTGGTGGGCTAAATAGCCCATTGGCATAGTGCCAATAGGTAAAATAACTAGTTGACACAGTTGCTAGGCACTTTCAGTAGGAAAAATATCCCCGTTGGGCATCTTCGGTGGGAAAAACAACCCATTGACACACCTTTAGTCGAAAAAACAGCCTGTTGGCACACCTTCGATGGGCAAAACAGCCTGTTGGCCTCCTTTGGTGGGAAAAACAGTCCATTGACGCACCTTTGGTCAGAAAAACAGCCTATTGGCACACCTTCGATGGGCAAAATAGCCCGTTGGCTGCCTTCGATGGGAAGAAGAGCACGTTGGCACACTCCCAGTGGGCAAAATAGCTCATTGGCAAGGTCGTTATGCACCTTTGGTGGGCGAAACAGCCTGTTGACACGGTTGCTAGGCACTTTCGATGGGAAAAATGACCCGTTGGGCACCTTCGAGGGGAAAAATAGCACGTTGGCACATCTTCAGTGGGCATAACAGCCCATTGGCACGGTCGCTAGGCACCTCCAGTGGGCAAAATGGCTTGTTAACACGGTCGCTAGGCACTTTTGATGGGAAAAACAACCCGTTGGGCACCTTCTATTGGAAAAACAGCCTGTTGACATGGTGGATAGGCACTTTCGGTATGAAAAACTACCCGTTGGTCATGTTCAGTGAGAAAAATAGCCCGTTGGAACACCTTCAGTAGGTGAAATAGCCTGTTGGCATGGTCACTAGGCATCTTCGGTGGGAAAAATAGTCAATTGGCACAGTCACTAAGCACTTTCGGTGGGAAAAGTAGACTGTTGGGTACCTTCGGTGGGGAAAATAGCCCGTTGGCACAATCGCTAGACACCTTCGAAGGGCAAAACAACCCATTGGCACGGTCTTTAGGCACTTTCGGTGGGAAAAACAGCCCGTTGGCACACCTTTGGTGGGCAAAATAGCCAGTTGGCACGGTTGCTAGGCACTTGGGGTGGGAAAAACAACTCGTTGGGCACCTTCGATGGAAAAAACAGCCCGTTGGCCCACCTTTGGTGGGTAAAACAGCCTGTTGGAACGGTCGCTAGGCACTTTTGGTGGGAAAAACATCCCGTTGGGCATCAGCGGTGGGAAAAACTACTATTGGCACAACTTTAGTGGGCAAAATAGCTCGTTGGCACGGGTGCTAGGCACCTTTGATGGGCAAAACAGTCTGTTGGCATGGTCGCTAAGCACTTTTAGTGGAAAAAACAGCCTGTCGGGCACCTTTGAAGGGGCATTGCCATGCTTTCAGCGGGCAAAATAGCTCATTGGCACACCTTTGGTGGGTAGTAAAACATGCTGTTGGCTCAGTCTCTAGGCACCTTCAGTGGGGAAAACATCCTATTGGGCACCATCGGTGGCAAAAACTGTTGTTGGCACACCCTACGTGGGCAAAATAGTCCATTGGCATGGTCGCTAGGCATTTTCAATGGGAAAAATAGCCCGTTGGGCACCTTTGATGAGAAAAACAGCTCATTGGTATGGTCATAAGGCACTTTTGGTGGGAAAAACAGCTCGTTGGGCACCTTTGATGGGAGAAATAGCTCGTTGACTCAGTCGTTAGGCACCTTCGGTGGGCAAAACAATGTATTGGCAAGATCGCTTGGCACTTTCGGTGGGAAAAATAGCCCGTTGGGAACTTTCAGTGGGAAAAACTGCCCGTAGGCATACCTTTGGTGGGTAAAACAGCCTGTTGGCATGGTCGCTAGGCACATAGGGTGGGAAAAACAACACATTAGGCACAACTTCAGTGGGCAAAGCAGCTCGTTGGCACAGTCGCTAGGCACTTTTGGTGGGAAAAACAACCTGTTGGGCACCTTCGATGGGAAAAACAGCTCGTTAGCACACCTTTGGTGGGCAAAACAGCCCGTTGGCTCTGTCGCTAGGCACCTTTGGTGGGAAAAACAACCTGTTGGTCACCTTCAGTTGGAAAAACTGCCTGTTGGCACACCTTCGATGGGCAAAATAGCCCGTTGGCATGGTCACTAGGCACTTCGATGGCCAAAATAGCCCGTTGGCATGGTCACTACGCACTTAGGGTGGGAAAAACATCACGTTGGGCACCTTCGGTGGGAAACATAGCCTGTTGGCAAAACAGCTCGTTGGCACAATAGCTAGTTCATTTCGGTGAGAAACACATCTCATCGGCCACCTTTGGTGGGAAAAACAGCCCGTTGGCACACTTTCGATGGGCAAAATAGACTGTTCGCACAGTTTTTATGCACCTTCGGTGGGAAAACTACGTGTTGGCACAGTCGCTATGCAGCTTTGACAAGAAAAACAGCCCGTTGGCATACCTTCAATGGGCTGAACAGCCTGTTGGCACGGTCGCTAGTCCCCTTTGGTGTGAAAAGCAGCCCATCAGACAACTTTAGCAGAAAAAATAGCCCATTGGCACACCTTTGGTGGGCAAAATAGCCCGTTTGCAAGGTCGCTAGGCACCTTTGGTGGGCAAAACAGCCTGTTGGTACAATCGCTAGGCACTTTCGATGGGAAAAATAGACCGTTGGGCACCTTCGTTGGGAAAACCAGCCCGTTGGCAAGGTCAGTAGGCACTTTCAGTGGGAAAAACTTCCTATTGAGCACCTTCGGTAGGAAAAATAGCCCGTTGGCACATCTTTGGTGGATAAAAGAGCCCATTGGCACTGTCGCTAGGCACTTTTTGTGGTGAAAATAGCCCGTTGGGCCCGTTATGTAGGAAAAAGAATATGTTGGCACACCTTCCGTGAGAGAAACAACCCATTGGCACAACCGGTAGGCATTTGTTATAGGAAAAATAGCCCGTTGGGCACCTTGGGTGTGCAAAATAGCCAATTGGCATGGTCGCTAGGCACTTTCGATGGGAACAATAGCCCGTTGGGCATCTTCGATGGGAAAAACAGCCCATTGGCATGGAAGGTAGGCACTTTCGGTGGGAAAAACAGCCCGTTGGGCACCTTTAGTGGGAAAAATAGCCAGTTGGCAATCCTTCAGTGGGTAAAAGAGCCCGTTGGTATTGTCGCTAAGCACTATTGGTGGGAAAAATAGCCTATTGGGCACATTCAGTGGGAAAAATAGCATGTTGGCACACCTTCAGTGGGAGAAACAACCTATTGGCACAACCGCAAGGCACTTTTGATGGGAAAAATAGCCCGTTGGGCACCTTCGATGGGAAAAATAGGCCATTTGCACACCTTTGGTGGACAAAACAGCCCGTTAGCACGATCGCTAGGCACCTTCGATAGTCATAATAGCGCATTGGCACGATCGTTAGGCACCTTCGGTGGGAAAAATAGCCCGTTTGGCAGCTTTGATGGGAAAAAAAGCCCAATGGCACACCTTCGGTGGGCCAAACAGCTCATTGGCATATTTTTGGTGGGCAAAATAGCCCGTTGGCACGATCCCTAGGTACCTTTAGTGGGCAAAACAACCCGTTGGCATGATTGCTAGGCGCTTTCAGCGGGAAAAACATCCCATTGGTTACCTTTGGTGTGAAAAATAGTCCGTTGGCACACCTTTGGTGGGCAAAACAGCTCGTTGATTGGGTCACTAGGCACCTTCAGTAGGAAAAAAAGCCTGTAGGGAACCTTCAGTGGAAAAATTTGCACATTGGTACAACTTCGATGGCCAAAATAGCCCGTTGGCACGATCGCTAGGCACCTTAAATGGGAAAAACAGCCTATTGGCAAGGTCGCTAGGCACTTAGGGTGGGAAAAAAAGCCCGTTGGGCACCTTTGTTGAGAAAAACAACCTGTTGGCAAACCTTCGGTGGGCAAAACAGCCTGTTGGCACGATCGCTAGGCCACTTCGGTGCAAAAACTAGCCCATTGGTACACTTTTGATGGAAAAAATAGCCCGTTGGCACGATCGCTAGGCATCTTCAGTGGGCAAAACAACCTGTTCGCACAAATGCTAGGCACCTTTAGGCAGAAAAATAGCCCGTTGGCTCACCTTCGGTGGGCAAAATAGCCTGTTGTCCCACCTTAGATGGGCAAAATAGCCCGTTGGCACAGTCGCTATGCACTTTCGTTGGAAAAATAGCCCATTAGGTACATTCGGAGGCAAAAATAGCCCGTTGGCACACCTTCGGTGGGCAAAACAACTCGTTGGCACGGTCACTAGGCGTCTTTGATGGGAAAAACAACCGATTGGCATGATCGTTAGGCACTTTCAGTGGGAGAAACAACCCGTTGGGCACTTTCGATGGGCAAAATAGCCCGTTGGCACAGTCGCTAGGCCACTTGGGGTGGGAAAAATAGCTCGTTGAGCACCTTCAATGGGAAGAACGGCCCGTTGGCACACCTTCGATGGGCAAAATAGCTCGTTAGTACGGTCACTAGG
>JAOTAY010019992.1:0-13794 GCA_025629805.1 Erythroxylum baracoense
ATGCCATGTGGAGTAACTGTAGTGATTGCACGTAGCGCTCCCTTATCATAGGATATGTACCGGAATGACCTACGGGCATCCCGGTGCGTACCCTACGGTAAGGGAGTGTTACAATTTTCCTAGCAAAGATGTGCCAAAGGGTTGTTTTTCCCACTAAAGGTGATTAGCGAGCATGCCCATGAGCTATTTTGCCTACCGAAGGTACTCCAAAGGGCCATTTTGCCTACCAAAGGTGTGCCAATGAGTTGTTTTTCCCACCGAAGGTACCCTACAGACTATTTTGCCCACCGAAGATGCCTAGCAACCATGCCAACGGACTGTTTTGCCTACCAAAGGTGTGCAAATGGGTTGTTTTTCCCACCTAAGGTATCCAATACTAAATGTGCCTAGCCATTATGTCAATTAGCTATTTGCCTAACTGAATGTGTTCCAACTAGTTGTTTTGCCTACCGAAGGTATGCCAACAAGCTTTGTTTCCCATCGAAGGTGACCAACAGGTTTTTTTCCCCCCGAACGTGCCTAGGGATTGTGGTAGCAGGCTATTTTATCTGCCAAAGTTGTGCCAATGGGTTGTTTTACCAACCAAAGGTGCACAAAAGTGTTGTTTTTTCCATTGAATGTGCCTAGTGAATGTGTCAATGGGCTATTTTACCCACCAAAGGTGTACAAACGGGCTGTTTTTCCCACAGAAGATGCCCAACAGTTTGTTTTGCCCACGGAAGGTGCGTAGTGACTGTGCCAACGAGCTATTTGCCTTACCGATGGTGTGCTAACTGGTTGTTTTTCCAATCAAAGGTGCCTAGCGAATGTGCCAGCAGGTTGTTGTGCCCACCAAAGGTGGCTATTTATCGTGCCAACCTTTTGTTTTTCCCATCGAAGGTGCTAGCAAATCATGTCGATGGGCTATTTTCCCACCGAAGGTGCCTAGCAATGGTGCCAACGTGTCGTTTCTCCCACCGAAGGTGCCTAGCAATGGTGCCAACGTGTTGATGGGCTATTTTCCCACCGAAGGTACCTACTAAAGGTGCCCAACGGGCTTTTTTCCCACTGAATGTGCATAACGACCGTGCAAAGGTGTTGTTCACCCACCAAAGGTGTGACAGTGGGCTTTGTTGCCCCCCAAAGGTGTGTGAATAGGCTATTTTTCCCACCGAAGGTTCCAAGTGAATGTGTCGATGGACTGTTTTGCCCACTGAAGGAGCCTAGCGATCATGTCAACGGGGTACTTTGGCCACCTAAGGTGTCTAGTGGCCGTACTATTGTGGTGTTTTTTCCATCGAAGGTGTGCAAACAGGCAGTTTTCCCGTGGAAGGTGTGCCAACAAACTGTTTTTCCCACCGAAGGTGCCTAGCGAATATGCCCAAGGGTTGTTTTGGCCACCCTAGGTGTTCAAATAGGCTATTTTGCCTACCAAAGATGTGCCAACACATTGTTTTTCCCACCAAAGGTACCCTACGGACTTTTTTACTAACCAAAGATACCTAGCAACCATGGCAGCGGACTGTTTTGCCTACTGAGGGTATACAAACAGGCTATTTTCCCACTAAAAGTGCCCATTGGGTTGTTTTGCCTATCGAAGGTGCCGAGTGATCGTGCCAACTAGCTATTTGCCCCACCGAAGGTGTTCCAATGAGTTGTTTTGCCTACCAAAGGCATGCCAACGAGCTGTGTTTCCCATTGAAGGTGTTGAACGAGCTGTTTTTCCGACCGAAGGTGCCTAGAGAAAATGGCAATGGGCTATTTTATCTGGCAAAGGTGTGCCAATGAGTTATTTTACCCATCGAAGCTGTGTAAAAGTTATGTTTCTCCCATCGAAGGTGCCTAGTGAACCTGCCAACGAGTTGTTTTGCCCACTAAAGGTCCATCAATGGCCTGCTTTTCCCACCGAAGATGACCAATGAACTGTTTTTCCAAAGGAAGGTGCCTGGCGACTGTGCCAACGAGCTATTTTCCCCACCGATGGTGTGCCAAAAGGACATTTTTCCCACCGAAGGTGCCTAGCGAATGTGTAAACAGGCTGTTCTACCTACCAAAGTTGCCAAGCGAACTAGGCAATGGGTTATATTCCCACCGAAGGAGTGCCAACAGGTTGTTTTGCCCACAGAAGGTGTTCCAATGGGTGATTTTGCCTAGAAAAGGTGTGCTAACAGGTTGTTTTTCCCACAGAAAGTTCCCTACAGGATGCTTTGCAACCGAAGTTGTGCAAATGAGTTATTTTTCCCACCGAAGGTGCCCAACGTGTTGTTTTGCCCACCTAAGGTGCCTAACGATCGAGTCAACTGGCTTTTTGCCCCATCAAAGGTGTTCCAACCTGCTGTTTTGCCTACCAAAGGTGTGAAAACGAGCTGTGTTCCCACTAAAGGTTCCCAACGGGTTGTTTTTCCCATTGAATGTGCCTAGCGACGGTGGCAACGGGTTATTTTATCCTCCAAAGGTACGCCAACGGGCTATTCTTCCCACCAAAGGTATGTAAAAGTGTTGTTTTTCCCATCGAAGGTGCCTCGTGAATGTGCCAACTGGGTGTTTTGCCCTCCAAAGTTGTGCCAACGGGCTATTTTTTCCACTAAATATGCCTAATGGATTGTTCTGCCCATAGAAGGTGTCTAGTGATCGTGACAACGGGCTTTTTACCCCACCGATGGTGAGCCAACGGGCTATTTTTTGCATCGAAGGTGCCTAACAAAATTGCCAAAGGGTTGTTGGCCATACTGAAGGTGGCTATTGACCGTGCCAATCGGCTGTTTTTCCAACCGTAGGTGCCTAGCGACTGTGCCAATGAGATATTTTACCTACCGAAGCTGCCTAGTGACAGTGTCAACGTCCTATTTCTCCCGCCAAGGGAGTGCCAACGGGCTGCTTTTCCCACCAAAGGTGCCTAACGAATTTGCCAACGGGCCATTTTGCCTATTGAAGGTGCTCCATCGGGCTATTTTACCTACCAAAGTTATGCCAATGAGTTCTTTTTCCTACTGAACATACCCAACAGGCTCTTTTACCCACTAAAGGTTCCTAGCAAGCATGCCAATGGACTATTTGCTGTACTGAACGAGTGCCAAGAGGCTGTGTTTGCCACCGAAGGTGCCCAACGGGCTTTTTTCACATCGAATGTGCATAATGACCATACAAACGTGCTATTCACCTACCAAAGGTGTGACAGTGGGCTTTGTTGCCCTCCAAAGTTGTGCGAATAGGTTGTTTTTCCCACTAAAGGTGCCTAGTGAATATGTCGATGGGCTATTTTGCCCACTGAAGGTGCCTAGCGATCGTGTCAATGAGGTACTTTGCCCACCTAAGGTGTCTAGTGACTATACAACTGTCGTGGTTTCCTACCAAAGGTGTGCAAATGGGTAGTTTTCCCACAAAAGATATGCCAACAGACTATTTTTCCCACCGAAGGTGCCTAGCGAATGCACGCAAGGGTTGTTTTGTCCACCGAAGGTGTTCAAATGGGTTATTTTGTCAGCCAAAGATGTGCCAACACGGTGTTTTTTCCACTGAAGGTGCCTTACGAACTGTTTTACCAACCAAAGATGCCTAGCAACTATGGAAATGGGCTGTTTTTCTTACCGAGGTTGTACAAACAGGCTATTTCCCACTGAAAGTGCCCATTGGGTTGTTTTACCACCAAAGGTGCCCAGTGATCGTGCCAACTAGCTATTTGCCCCACCGAAGGTGTTCCAACGAGTTGTTTTGCCTACCAAAGGCATGCCAACGAGCTGTATTTCCCATTGAAGGTGTTGAACGGGCTGTTTCCCCCACCGAAGGCTCCTAGTGACTGTGGCAACAGGCTATTTTATCTGCCAAAGGTATGCCAACGAGCTATTTTGCTCGTCAAAGCTGTGCAAAAGTTCTATTTTTCCAATCGAAGGTGCCTAGTGAACGTGCCAACGGGCTATTTTGCCCGCTAAAGGTGCATCAACGGCCTGCTTTTCCTATCGAAGATGGCCAACGAACTGTTTTGCCCAAGGAAGGTGCTTAATGACCGTGCCAATGAGCTATTTTCCCTACTAATGGTGTGCCAGGCCATTTTTCCACCAAAGGTGCCTAGCGAATGTGTCATCAGGCTTTTCTACCCACCAAAGGTGCCAAGCGAACTAGGCAATGGGCTATATTCCCACCGAGGGTATGCCAACAGGTTGTTTTTCCCACCGTAGATGCCTGGCAAATGTGCACACGAGCTGTTTTGCCTGCCAAAGGTGCTCTAACCAGTGATTTTACCTACCAAAGGTGTGCTAATAGGTTGTTTTTCCCATCGAAAGTTCCCTTCAGGCTGTTTTGCCTACCGAAGGTGTGCAAATGGGTTGTTTTTCCCATCGAAGGTGCCTAATGGGTTGCATTGCCCACCTAAGGTGCCTAGCGATCATGCCAACTAGTTGTTTGCCCCATCAAAGGTGTTCCAACAGGCTATTTTTCTTACCAAAGGTGTGCCAACGAGCTGTGCTTCCCATCGAAGGTTCCTAGCAGGTTGTTTTTCCCACTGAATGTGCCTAGCAACTATGGCAAGTAGCTATTTTATCCTCCAAAGGTATGCCAATGGGCTGTTTTGCCCACCAAAGGTATGTAAAAGTGTTGCTTTTCCCATCAAAGGTGCCTTGTGAACGTGCCAATGGGGCGTTTTGCCCATCAAAGTTGTGCCAACGGGCTATTTTTCCCACCGGATATGCCCAACAGACTGTTTTTCCCACCGAACGTGCCGAGCTAACATGGCCAAGGGTTGTTTTACCCATCAAAGGTGTTCAAATGGGCTATTTTACCTATTGAAGGTGTGCCAACGGGCTATTTTTCCCACCGCAGGTGCCCTATGGACTATTTTGCCAAACAAAGATGCCTAGCAACCATGGCACTAAAGGTATGCAAACAGGCTTTTTTCCAACTGAAGGTGCCCAATGGGTAGTTTTACCCACCGAATGTACCTAGTGATCGTGCCAACTAGCTATTTGCCCCACCGAAGGTGTTCCAACGAGCCGTTTTGCCTGCCAAAGGCATACGAACGATCTGTGTTTCCCATTGAAGGTGTCAATCAGGCTATTTTTTCCACTGAAGGTGCCTAGCGATTATCTGTCAAAGGTGTGGCAATGAGTTGTTTTGCCCATCAGAGGTGTGCAAAAGTTCTATTTTCCCATCGAAGGTGCCTAGTGAACTTGTCAATGGGCTGTTTTAACCACCAAAGGTTCATCAACAGTCTATTTTTCACATCGTAGATGGCCAAATGACTATTTTTCCTAAAAGAAGGTGCTTAGCGATCGTGCCAACGAGCTATTTCCCCCACCAATGGTGTACCAACAGGCTATTTTTCCTATCGAAGGTGGTTAGCGAATGTGTTAGCGGATTGTTTTGCCCACCAAAAGTGGCTATTGACAATGCCAACTGGATGTTTTTCCCACTGAAGGTGCCTGGTGATTATGTTAACTGGCTATTTTGTCCACCAAAGGTGCCTAGCAACAGTGCCAATGTGCTCCTTCTCCCATCGAGGACTTGCCAAGTAACTGCTTTTCCCACCAAAGATACCTAATGAATTTACCAACGGGCTATTTGCCTACCGAAGATATGCTAACGAGCTCTTTTTCCCACTAAAGGTACCCGACGAACTCTTTCACCTATTGAAGGTTCCTAACGACCGTGCCAATTGGCTATTTGCCCTACAAAACTTATGCCAACAAATTATGCTTGCCACTGAAGGTGACCAATGGGCTTTTCTTCCACCTAATGTGTCTAGCGACCGTGCAAACTCATTGTTCACCCACCCAAGGTATGGCAATGGGTTGTGTTGTCCACCGAAGGTGTGCGAATAGGCTATTTTTACCATCGAAGGTGCCTAGTGAATGTGCCACCAAGCTGTTTTGCCCACTAAAGGTGCCTAGCGATCGTGTCAATGGGTTGTTTACCCCACAAAGGTGCCTAGCAAATGTGCCAATAGGCTATTTTGCCCACTGAAGGTGTCTAGCGACTGTGAGACCGTTGTGTTTTCCTCTCCAAAGGTGTGCCAATGGGTTGTTTTCCCATCAAAGGTGCCTAGCAAACGTGCAAACGGGCTATTTTTCCCATCAATGACCCCAAGCAATTGAGCCAATGTGCTATTACTCCCACAGAGGGTGTGCCGACGAGCTCTTTTTCCCACCAAAGTTGCTTAGTGAAATTGGTAACGTGTTGTTTTGCCCACCGAAGGTGTTCCAACAAGTTGTCTTACCTATCGAAGATGTACCAACGGGCTCTTTTTCCCACCAAACGTACCTTACGGACTCTTTTACCCACTGAACGTGTGGAAACGGGTTGTGTTTGCCACCGATGGCTTTTTTCCCACCGAATGTGCTTAGCGACCTTGCAAATGTTTTATTCACCCACCAAAGGTGTGGCAATAGGCTGTGTTGGGCACTGAATGTGTGCCAACAGGCTGTTTTTCTCATCGAAAGTGCCTAGTGAACGTGCCAATGGGCTATTTTCCCACCGAAGTTGTGCATAAGTGTTGTTTTCCCCATTGAAGTTGCCTAGTGAACGTGCCAACAAGCTGTTTTCCTATCAAAGACACCCAATAAACGATTTTGCCCACGAAAGGTGCCTAGCAAATGTGAAAACTGGCTATTTCCCACACCGATGGTGTGGCAACAGGCTATTTTTCCCATCAAAGGTGCCTAGTGAATGTTCCAACAGGTTGTTTTGCTTACTAAAGGTGGCTATTAACAGTGCTGACTGGCTATTTTTCCCACTGAAGGTGCCTAGCGATAGTGCCAGCGTGGTGTTTCCAATGGCCTATTTTACCCATCGAAGATGTTCCAACGGGATGTTTTGTCTACTGAAGGTGTGCTAACGGGCTCTTTTTCCCACCAAAGGTATCCTACGAACTCTTTTACCTATGTAAGATTCCTAACAACCGTACCAGCGGGCTATTTTCTTTACCAAACGTGTGCCAAGGGGCTGTGTTTACCACCGAAAGTGTCCAACGGTCTTTTTTCCCACCGAATGTGCCTAGCAACCGTGCAAACGTGCTGTTCACCCACCAAAGGTTTGGCAATAGGCTGTGTTGCCCACCAATGGTGTGTGAATAGGCTATTTTTCCTATAGAAGGTGCCTAGTAAACGTTACAATGGGCTGTTTTGCCCATTGAAGGTGCCTAGCGACTGTGTAAATGGGCTATTTTACCCCCCAAAGGTGCCTAGTAAACTTGCCAATAGGTTGTTTTTCCTATTGAATGTGCCTAGTGATCTTGCTAACGAGTTGTTTTGTCCACCAAAGGTATGCCAACGGGCTATGTTGCCCACCGAAGGTGTGCCAACGGGTTATTTTTCCACCGAAGGTGCCTAGCAAAAGTGCGAACAGGCTTTTTTGCTCACTATAGATGCCAAGCAAAAGTGCCAATGGGCTATTTTACATACCTAAGGAGTCTAGTGACTGTGGGACCGTGGTGTTTTTCCATCGAAGGTGTGCCAACTGACTGTTTTTCCTACTCAAGATACCTAGCGAACGTGCCAACGGGACGTTTTGCCCACTAAAAGTATCCCAACAGGCTATTTTCCCACCGAAGGTGCCATACGAATTGTTTTGCCCACTGAAGGTGCCTAGAAATCATTCCAACGTGCTGTTTTTCCCACCAAAGGTGTGCCAACAGGCTGTTTATCTCACCAAAGATATCTAGCAAATGTGTCAACATGTTATTTTGCCCACCGAAGGTGTTCCAATGGGTTGATTTGCCTACTGAAGGTGTGCCAATGAGCTATTTTTCCCACTGAAGGTGCCCTACGAATTGTTTCGTGCCCTTACGACCATGCCAACGGGCTATTTTCACCATCGAAGGTGACTCGCGAATGTGCCAACGGGCTGTTATGCCCACTAAAGCTATCTGGCGACCATGCCAATGGGCTATTTTGCCCACAGAACATGCCTTGAGACCTTGCCAACGTGGTGTTTTTTGCACCAAAGGTGTGCCAATGAGCTTTCTTTCCATTGAAGGTGTCTAGTAAATGTGACAACGGGCTATTTTTCCCATCGAAGGTAGCTAGTGATCCTGCCAACGGGTTGTTTGGTCCACCGAAGGTGTGCCATTGGGTTATTTTGCCTACCGAAGGTGCCTAGAGTACGTGCCAATGGGCCAACATGTCAACGAGTTGTTTTGCCTAACGAAGGTATTCCAACAAGCTATTTTGCCTACCGAACGGGCTATTTTTCCTACTGACGATGCCCTATGGGCTATTTTGCCTAACAAAGGTATCTAGCGAACGTGCTAATGGGCTATTTTTCCTACCGAAGGTGCACTGTGAATGTGCCAATAGGCAGTTATGCCCACCGAACGTGTCTAGTGATAGTGCCAACGTGCTATTTTTCGTAAAGAATGTGTGCCAACAGCTATTTTTCTAACCAAAGGTGCCTAAAGCACGCACCGACGAGCTGTTATGCCCACCGAAGGGGTTCCAATGGGCTATTTTGCCTACATAAAGTGTACCAACGGGTCTTTTTTCACATCGAAGGTGTCTTACAAACCGTTTTTTCCATCGAAGGGGCCTAGTGACCGTGTCAATGGGATACTTGCCCCACCAAAGATATGCCAAAGGGTTGTTTTGCCCACCGAAGGTGCCTAGCAAACGTGCCAACCGATTGTTTTGCCCACAAAAGGTGCCTAATGACCACACCAACGAGCTATTTTTCCCACTGAATGTGCCTAGTGACCATGCCAATAGGTTGTGGTGTCCATTGAAGTGTCAACTGGCTGCTCTTCCCATTGAAGGTGCCTGACGACCGTGCCAACAGGCTATTTTGCGTACCAAAGGTGCCTAGCGATACTGCCAGCATGCTGTCTCTCCCACTGAGGGTGTGCTAACGGGCTACTTTTCCCACTAAAGGTGCCTAGTGAATTTTCCAACACTCTGTTTTGCCCATCAAAGTTGTTCCAAGGGGCTATTTTGCCAATCGAAGCTGTGCCAATGGGCTCTTTTTCCCACTAAAGGTATCCTACAGACTCTTTTACCCACCGAAGTTTCCTAGCAATCGTGCGAAAGGGCTATTTGCCCTACCAAATGTGTGCCAACGGGCTATATTTGCCATTGAACGTGCTCAACGGGCTTTTTTCCCCTCGAATGTGCCTAGCGACTATGCAAACATGCTGTTAACCTACCAAAGGTGTGGCAATGGGCTATGTTGCCTACCAAAGGTGCCTCGTGAACACGCCAATAGGATGTTTTGCTCACTGAAGATGCCTAGTGGTCGGGCCAATGGGCTATTTTGCCCACTGAAGGTGCCTAGTGACTGTGCCAATGGGCTATTTTGCCCACCTAAGGTGTTTAGTGACCATGCGACTATGGTGTTTTATCCACTGAAGGTGTGTCAACGGGCTATTTTCCCAACGAAGGTGTGCCAATAGGATGTTTTTCCCACCAAAGGTGCCTAACGAATGTGTCCATGGGCTGTTTTGCCCACTAAAGGTGTTCCAACAGGCTACTTATTCTACCAAAGGTGTGCCAACTGGTTGTTTTTCCCACCGAAGGTGCTCTACTGACTGTTTTTCCCATCTAAGATGCCTAGTGAACATGCCAATGGATTGTTTTGCCCATCAAAGGTGGCTA
Organism: Erythroxylum baracoense; assembly: GCA_025629805.1. Lineage (NCBI taxonomy): Eukaryota > Viridiplantae > Streptophyta > Magnoliopsida > Malpighiales > Erythroxylaceae > Erythroxylum > Erythroxylum baracoense. Next base: position 9,552 of record JAOTAY010019992.1, read on the forward strand.
TTGACAGTGTCAACGGGCTACTCTTCCCATTGAAGGTGCGTGACGACTGTGCCAACGGGTTATTTTGCCCACTGAAGGTGCCTAGCGACAGTCCCAGTGTGATGTCTCTCCCATCGAGGGTGTGCCAACGGGTTATTTTTCCCACTAAAGGTGCCTAGTGAATTTGCCAACGGGCTATTTTGCCTACCAAAGTTGTTCCAACGGGCTATTTTGTCCACCGAAGGTGTGCCAGTGGGCTCTTTTTCCCATCGAATGTGCACTATAGACTCTTTCACCCACCAAAGGTTCCTAGCGATCGTGGGAACGAGCTATTTTCCCTACCGAGTGTGTGCCAACAGGGCTATATTTGCCGTTAAAAGTACCCAACGAGCTTTTTTCCTACCGAATGTGCCTAGCGACTATGCAAACGTGTTGTTCATCCACCAAAGGTGTGGCAATGGGCTGTGTTGCCCACTAAAGGTATGCAACTAGGTTATTTTCCCCATCTAAGGGGCTTAGTGCACACACCAATAGGATATTTTGCCTACTGAAGGTGCCGACTGATCATGCCAATGGGCTATTTTGCCCCCCAAAGGTGCTAAGCAAATGTGTCATCGGGCTATTTTGGCCACCAAAGATGTCTAGCGATAGTGCAACCAGGATGTTTTTCCCACCGAAATTATGCCGATGGGCTATTTTTCCCACCAAAGTTGCCTAGTGAACATGCAAATAGGCTATTTTTCCTATCGAAGGCACCTGGTGACTGTGCCAAGGAGCTATTTCTCCCACTGATCGTGTGCCAACAAGCTTCTTTTCCCACCAAAGGTTCCTAACAAATTGTCCAGCGGGCCGTTTTATCCACCGAATGTCTTTCAACGGCCCGTTTTACAAACCAAAGATGTGCCAATGGGCTATTTTGCCTACCTAAGGTGTCTAGTGATCGTGCAATCATGGTGTTTTACCCACTGAAACAACAGGCTATTTTCCAAAGGAAGGTGTGTCAATAGGATGTTATTCCCACCGAAGGTGCCTCGCGAATGTGCCCATGGGCTGTTTTACCAACTGAAGGTGTTCCAACTGGCTATTTATCCTACCGAAGGTGTGCCAACTGGTTATTTTTCCCACCAAAGATGCTCTACTGACTGTTTTGCCTAACGAAGATGCCTAGCAACTATGTCAACGGACTGTTTTGCCTACCAAAGGTTTGAAAAAAGGTTGTTTTCCCACCAAAGGTGCCCAATAGGTTATTTTACCCACCGAAGGTGCCTGTCGATCGTGCCAACTGGCTCTTTCCCCATCAAAGGTGTTCTAACGAGCTGTTTTGCCTATCGATAGTGTTCTAACGAGCTATGATTCCCATCGAAGGTACCTAACGACTGTGGCAACGGGCTACTTTATCTGCGAGAGGTATGCCAACGGGTTGTTTTGCCCATCGAAGTTGTGCTAAAGTGTTTTTTTTCCTACCAAAGGTGCCTAATGGATGGGCCAACGGGCTATTTTTCCCACCAAAGTTGTGTCAACGAGCTACTTTTCCCATGAAAAATGCCCAACAAACTATTTTGCCCACAGAAGGTGCCTAACGACTATTCCAACAGGTTATTTCCCTCACCGATGGTGTGCCAATGGGCTATTTTTCCCGTCAAAGATGCCTATCAAACGTGCCAGTGGATTGTTTTGCCCATTGAAGGTGGCTATTGATAGTGTCAATTGGCTGCTTTTCCCACCGAAGGTCTATGACGACCATGCCAACGGACTATTTTGCCCACCGAAGGTGCTTAGCGATAGTGCCAATGTGTTGTTTCTCCCACGGAGGGTGTGCCAACGGGTGCTTTTCCCACCAAAGGTGCCTAACAAATTTGCCAATGTGCTATTTTGCCCACCAAAGGTGTTCCAATGGGCTGTTATGTTGAAGGTGTGCCAATGGGCTCTTTTTCCCACTGAAAGCCAAAGCTTCCTAGCGACCGTGGGCACGGGCTATTTGCCCCGCCTAATGTGTCCCAACGGACTGTATTTGCCACCAAACGTGCCTAACTGGGTTTTTTCCCATCGAATGTGCCTAGCGACCGTACAAACGTGTTGTTCACCCACTAAAGGTGTGGCAATGGGCTGTGTTACCCATCTAAGGTGTGCGAACAGGTTATTTTCCCTATCGAAGGTGCCTAGTGAACGCATCAACAGGAAGTTTTTCCCATTGAAGGTGCCCAGTGACCGTGCCAATGGGTTGTTTTGCCCCTCAAAAGTGCCTAGCAAATGTCTCAATAGTATTTTGGCCACCAAAGATGTCTAGCAATTGTGTGATCGTGGTGTTTTACCCTCCGAAGGTGTGCCGATGGGCTATTTTTCCCATCGAAGATGCCTAGTGAATGTGCAAACGGGCTATTTTTCCTATCAAAGTCTCCTAACGATAGTGCCAATGTGACGTTTCTCCCGCTAAAAGTGTACCAACGTGCTTCTTTCCCATCAAAGGTGCGTAACAAATTTGCCAATGGGCTATTTTACCCATCAAAGGTTTTTCAATGGGCCATTTTACCTACCGAAGATGGGCCAATGGGCTTTTTTTCCCACCAAATGTAACCTACGGACTCTTTTACCCACCAAAGGTTCCCAACAATCGTGCCAACGGACTATTTGTCGTATCGAACGTGTGCCAATGGGCTGTGTTTTCCACCGAAGGTGCAGAATGAGATTTTTTCCCATCAAATGTGCCTAGCGATCGTGAAAACGTGTTATTCACCCACCAAAGGTGTGGCAATGGGTTGTGTTGCCCACTGAAGATGTACCAACAGGTTATTTTTCCCATCGAAGGTGCTTAGTGAATGTGCCAATGGGCTATTTTGCCCACTGAAGGTGCCTAGTGACCCCGTCAACAGGCTATTTTGCCCACTTAAGCTATTTAGTGATCGTGCGACCAGGGCATTTTACCCACTGAAGTTGTGCCAATGGACTATTTTCCTAATAAAGGTATGTCAATAGGATGTTTCTCCCACCGAAGGTGCCTAGAAAATGTGCCCATGGGTTGTTTTGCCCACTGAAGGTGTTCCAACTGGCTATTTATTCTACCAAAGGTATGCCAACTGGCTGTTTTTCCCATCGAAGGTGCTCTACGGACTATTTTGCCCAACGAAGATGCCTAGCATCTATGCCAACAGACTGTTTTGCCTTCCGAAGGTTTGAAAACAGGTTGTTTTCAAACTAAAGGTGCCCAATGGGTTGTTTTGCCCACCGAAGGTGCCTAGCGTTCGTGCCAACTAGCTATTTCCCCAACGAAGGTATTCCAACGAGCTATTTTGCCTGCCGATGATGTGCCAATGAACTGTGTTCCCCACCAAAGGTGCCCAACAGGTTGTTTTTCCCACCGAAGGTACCTAGCGACTGTGGCAATGACTACTTTATCCACCAAAAGTGTGCCAACAGGCTATTTTGCCGATCAAAGTTGTGCAAAATTGCTATTTTTCCTATCAAAGGTGCCTAATGGATAGGCCAACGGGCTGTTTTGCCCACCAAAGTTGTGTCAACGGGTTGTTTATCTCACCGAAAACACCTAACGAATTGTGTTGCTCACGAAAGCTACTTGGCGACTGTGCCAATAGGCTATTTTTCCCACCGATAGGTTGCCAACGAGCTATTTCCCCCATTGATGGTGTGCTAACGGACTGTTTTTCCCATCGAAGATGCCCAACGAATGTGCCAACGAATTGTTTTGACCAACAAAAGTGGCCATTGACAGTGTCAACTGGCTGCTCTTCCCATTGAAGGTGCCTGATGACCGTGTCAACAGGCTATTTTGCCCACTTAAGGTGTTTAGTGATCGTACGCCCGTGGCATTTTACCCACTGAAGGTGTGGCAATGGACTATTTTCCTAATAAAGGTGTGTCAACAGGATGTTTCTCCCACCGAAGGTGCCTAGCGAATGTGCCCATGGGTTATTTTGCCCACTGAAGGTGTTCCAACTGGCTATTTATTCTACCATAGGTGTGCCAACTGACTCTTTTTCCCATCGAAGGTACTCTATGGACTGTTTTGCCCAACGAAGATGCCTAGCATCCATACCAACAGACTGTTTTGCCTACCGAAGGTTTGAAAACAGGTTGTTTTCAAACTAAAGGTGCCCAATGGGTTGCTTTGCTCACCGAAGGTACCTGGCGTTCGTGCCAACTAGCTATTTCCGCAAAGAAGGTGTTCCAATGAGCTATTTTGCCTGCCGATGATGTGCCAATGAACTGTGTTCCCCACCAAAGGTGCCCAACAGGTTGTTTTTCCCAC
>JAOTAY010019993.1:0-13793 GCA_025629805.1 Erythroxylum baracoense
TTTGTGGATTAATGCAATGAGTGGTTTTTAAAATTTGCTGACTTTTAAATGATGTTAGTTGATGCCATGTGTAAGTTAGAATTGTTTTGCTCTAACATACCATTATTATAGCTTATGTTCCTAAAAGTTTAGGTATGTGCCCTATGATAGTGGGATGTTGTACACTTAATACATATAAACTTGAAAGATTTGAGGGATAAAAAAATCTTAGGATCTGAAATGGCCAACATCTTAGACCTTATTATTCTTAAACTTGTAAATCAACTTTTTTGTGAATGAATTTTGATTTCAAGTTTGTATAATATAAAATTTAAAATTCATGATCTTGAAATTTTAATCTAAATTCCCAAAACATAAGACTTGAATAATATAAAATTTCATATTCATGTAACAAAAAATGTCAGACTCAATGAGTCTCAAAACCTCAAACTCACATAATTTAAAATCTTAAACGTAATAGTCTTAGAATATCATTCTAGCTAAAAGCATAATGACAAACTCAAGAAGTCTTAAAACATTATACTAGTAAAAACGTAAAATATCAAATTCAAGAAATATAAAACAAAATATTCACAAAACACAAAATGGCAGGTTTAAGGAATCTTAAAACATCAAACTTATAACATGCAAAAAATTCAAACTCAAAGAGTTTCAAAATGTCAATTTTGTCAAATATAAAACAACAAACTCAAGGAGTCTCAAAACATCAATATAACAGAAAGTAATACGATAGAGTTAAAGAATCTTAAAAAGTGATGTTCATGAGACACAATCAATAAAGTTAAATAATCTCAAAATGTATAATAACATACGTGAAAGACCTCAAAGTGTCAAAATGAAAATATAAGAATCCCCAAACTTGAAGGGCTTAAAAAATGCCCAAATTAAAATTTTTAATAAATCCTCAAAATTCAAATTTACAACGAAGTTAAGAAACATTAAATAGTATATCTATATAATTTAATCATAATAAAATATGGATTAATAGAAAAAAAAGACATCTAAACAGATATAAATCTTATAAAAATAAAAAGCCATAAATAAAAAATCCTTATCAATAAAATGACATGATAAAGACATCTAATATCATTCTATAAGTCTAGATATAACTTCATCATGGCTATTAGCATTATTATCTGAACTTCCTTCTAATATTAATTGATTATCTTTAAATAGGGCTAAAATATCGTCTGCATTCCCTTTAGGCTCAAAATCAAAAATCAAAAATCAAAAGGTTGGGAATATCCATAGTGTATAATAAGTTGATTGATAAGTCTACATGTATATTCTTGACTAAGTCTTTATATGACTAAAATATCTTGAGGTAGGATTGTGCCATATTGTCATAGTTTTTGGCCTCAAAAGATTTACTTTTGAGAAAAGTATGACAAACGTTTAACTTGAAGTCCTTCCCCACGAAACAAAATTCTTAATCATGAAAGGCCTTATCTAATTGCAAGATCTCCTCCTCATGACCTTTGTTATAAGCATAACAATGATTAAGTGCATTTTATATATTTTTAATCTATATACATTATTATTAATCTCCCTCATTCTAGTTAACAACCTGTATAACTTTATCCTTTTAAGTTTAGTAAATTGGTACTTTAATTATTGAATCTTTATATCTACAAATTTATTGTAGACAACTAATTTTAGGTTAATTAAAATTTTATATTCATATAACACAAAATGGTAGACTCAACGAGTCTCAAAACCTTAAACTCACGTAACATAAAACTTCAAATGTAATAGTCTTAAAATATTATTCTAACTAAAAGTACAATGACAGACTCAAGAAGTCTCAAAACATTAAACTAGCAAAAACATAAACATCAAATTCATGAAATATAAAACAAAAGATTCATAAAAAAACAAAATGATAAGTTCAAGGAGTCTTAAAACATCAAACTCATAAAATACAAAAACTTCATAATTATACAATTTTAAAATGTCAATTTTGTCAAATACAAAACAACAAACTCAAGGAGTATCAAAACATCAAAATAGCAAAAAGTAATATGGTAGAGTTAAATAATCTCAAAAATGATATTCATGAGATATAGAAAACAAATTCAAATAATCTCAAAATGTCTAATAACATATTTGAAAGACCTCAAAGCATCAGAATGACAATCCCCAAAGTTGAAGGGTCTAAAAAATGTCCAAATTAGAAAATTTAATAAATCCTCAAAAGTCATATTTACAAAGAAGTTAAGTAACATCAAATAGTATATCTATATAGTTTAATTATAATAAACTATGGATTAATAAAATAAAAAAAGACATATAAATAGATATAAACCTTATAAAAATAAAAAAGACTACAATAAAAATATCCTTGTCAACAAAATGACATGATAAAAGACATCTAATATCATTTTATAAGTCTAGACATGACTTCATCATTGCTATTAGCATTGTCATTTGCACTTCCTTTTGATACTATAAGTTCAAGAAATCTTAAAACATCAAACTCATAAAATACAAAAACTTCAGACTTAAATAGTTTCAAAATGTCAATTTTGTCAAATATAAAACAAAAAATTCAAAGAGTCTTAAAACATTAAAATAACAAAAAGTAATGTGGTAGAGTTAAATAATCTCAAAAAATGATGTTCATGAGATATAATAAACAAATTCAAATAATCTCAAAATGTCTAATAACATATTTGAAAGACCTCAAAGCATCAAAATGACAATCCCCAAACTTGAAGGGTCTAAAAAAATGCCCAAATTAGAAAATTTAATAAATTCTCAAAAGTCATATTTCCAAAGAAGTTAAGTAACATCAAATAGTATATCTATATAATTTAATTGTAATAAACTATGGATTAATAAAATAAAAAAACATCTAAATAGATATAGACCTTATAAAAATAAAAGAGGCTACAATAAAAAAATCCTTGTCAACAAAATGACATGATAAGAGACATCTAATATCATTTTATAAGTTTAGACATGACTTCATCATTGCTATTAGCATTGTCATTTGCACTTCCTTTTGATATTAATTGATTATTTTTAAATAAGGGCTACAATATCGTCTATTTCAAAATCATAAATCAAAAGACTGGGAATATCCATAATGTATAATAAGTAGATTAATAGGTCTACATTTGTACTCTTTTTTTCTAAATCTTTATATGAATAAAATATATAGAGGTACGATTATGTCACATTGTCATAGTTTCAAGCCTCAAAGATCTACTTTTGAGAAAAGTATGAAAATCATCTAACTTGAAGTCCTTTCCTATGAAATAAGCTTCTTAATCATAAAAGGCCTCACCTAATTGTAAGATCTACTCCTCATAAACTTTGATCTAAGCATAACATTGATCAAGTGCACTTTATAGAGTTTTAATCTCCATATACTATTATTGATCTCTATCATTCCGGTCAATAATCTTTATAACTTTATCTTTTAAACTTGGTCAAATTGGTAGCATAATCATTGAATCTCTAGGTTTACACATTTGTTATAGACAACTAAGGAATATATTGCCTACAAAAGAATATGTCATATATGGACTATAAAGCAAGCTTGAAGCAAAATTCATATAACATACCTGTGCCATATAATGATATATGATGCAATAAACTATGCTCCACTCTTTATCATTGAAAGACTTCTCATCATTAGGAAGTACGCTCTTACTTAAGACTTAAGGTCCCACATCGTTAGTATAAAGATAGAGTTTCTAAGCTTGATAGAACATAAGTGATAATTAGGTTATATTTTAGCATGATGTTGAAGTATTTTTCTTGTTTTAAATATTTTTTATTGTAGTTAATACTCAATATAGCTTATATTTTATTTACAAACCTTTTTTAGCTCCCTAATGAAGAAGGAAGGAATCTAAGTAAGTTGGAGCTAAGTGAGAGAAGTTTTAGTTTAATTTTAAAGGAACTTAGTCAAATATGGACCATATTCCTAAAACACAGATTAAAAATGATGTTATATTATACCTTTATTAATCTTTGGTTTATTATATTTCTCTAATTTTTCACTTGAATAACACGACCTAAATGCAGACCTATGTTTATAGCCTGCAAACTTATATTCTCAAGATAAATCCTCAAATATATGATTAAGGAGTTACTATACCTATACAAGGTTAACACAGGTTTGTGTTAAGGACTCATATTGACAGTGATGTTTAAGTAAAATATGTTTTTTTGCAATTGTAAAAATTAAAAGAGGGAATAACATAAGTCCATGTTGGACATATTTTGGGTGAGACATTTAGAATTTTTTAGGATTTTAAGCTTGAAAAGTAAAAAAAAAGACCAGGGGACTAGGTGTAGTTAAAAAGAACCGAAGTAAAGCATCTTAGGACAAGAAAAAAGCAACTTTGGAGCCAAAGAAGGAGATTTCATCAAGATTTAATTTTAAAAATTAAGATTCCAAGATCTATGAGAACTATTTATTTAACTTATTTTATTTCTTTATTATTGTTGAATTTCTTTACCTTAGTATGAACTAAATTGGGATAGATCTAGAAGGGATGAATCCTATAACTATTAATTTATTATAATTATTTTATTTAATGGAAGAACTAAGTTTACCTATGAATTAGTCAGGATCATTTCTTGTATTTGAATTAAAATATGTTAGCGTTTTGATTCAATTTTGAATTTCACATATAGGATTGAGAAATCGTATGAACAGGTCATGACATAAGTAATAATAGTTACATAAAATCTTAGAGATATGACCATATAAATCTTCTAGGGTAGAGTTAAATTTACCACGAGAATTCAAAGAATAAGGTAATGTATTCTTAGGGATTTTGATTAGGCAGAGTTTCAATAAATTAATTTAAGGATACGGTTTATATTTCTTGAGAAAGAATGGGGTTGTAACATTAAAATTTTTATTGGTTTAAGAAACTAGGGTTAATCATTAAATTAACATACATATATGAGGATTCTTCATCTAGATCTTGATTATCAATTGATTAGTCCATTCTTATATGTTACTTTATCTTGTTATCCTAGATTAGTAACTTTAGTTTTATTAACCTTTTATGTTAATTCAATTATTCATTTTATTATATTAGATAATAGAAAATGGTTAGTACTAATGCTTGTAGTCCTTAGTGGATCAACACTTGTATTCACTACATTATACTATAAGAACAATAAATGCACATGCCTAATTGATATTTAGTATTTCTTTAATTTGGATATGCATATCACATCAATTTTTTGATGTTATTACTAAGGACTAAGAAATTAAAAACACTTTTTTATTAATATAATTTTTCTTTATTTTTTGTATTTATTTATTTTAGGAATTTTGTTCTTGATCCTATGTTTGTTTGTTGAATTTTAGAATTTAGGTATTATAACTCCAAATACAATGGCAGGATAGAGAGGACAATACACTATGGAGGATTATGCCAGACCATTGCTTATAAGGAAGTTGTAAGTGTTGAACAAGAAACTTGATAATATGTATTTGCCAGCTTAACCAGTATAAGTGATGAGTTATGACATTTATGGTGGTAGACATTCTAGTTATGAATGTCATGCACATTATAATATGGAGTAACCGCTTGAGCATATTAGTTTTATAAGTACTAGTTTTAAAATAATCTCTACAGTAATACCTATGATCTGTAGTGGAGAAACTATCCTAATTTTTCATTGAACAATCAAATTCCACCTGAATTTTAGCAATAACAATGGCAAGAAAGAAAGTCAAGTCTTAAGGAGCTTATGACAAAATTTATTACTACATCTGAGGGCTCACTTCCAAAATACTGAAGTGTCTCTTTGAAACCAAGACTGCATCCATAACTTGAAAAATTAGAGTTGGTAACTTGCTAAGTTTGTCTTTGAAATACAACCAAATACTCTGCCTAGCAACACTGACCAAACTCAAATGAGCAAATGAAAGAAATATTTTTGATGAGTGAAAGGAGCTAGAAGTTAGAAAGAAAGAGAAGAAGAAAAAGGAAGATGTGCAATAAAAGAAGAATGAGGAGAATGATAAAGAGAAGGAGGGAGAGACCAAAAAAAATTGTCAAAGAGTACCAACCAAAAATTTTATACCCAAATAAATTTGAGAAAGAGGAAAAGGAAGATTATTCAAAAAGAAATTTGCACATACGTTCAAACTTTCTTAGTATATAGACAAAAGCAAGCTTCATATTCTAACACCTAATGAATGGAAACCAAACAAGACAAGATAGCAAACCTCTCAACTATGAAGAATAAAATTTTAAAATTCAAGTAAAACAATACAATTTCTAATAAATTTAGAGGAAAAGTTTAAACTCAAAATAGATCCACAGACGAAATTCAAAAATTTAGTCAAAATTTAAGGATAAAATGATATATGTGTGTGTGTGTGTGCGCGCGCGCGCAAAGACAGAAGTTAAAAATAGGCTCATTAGCCAAAAACAAGTTCATTAAACTAAAAACATCTAAAATTTGTGTATGATGAAGACAAGTGCCACTATAACAAGGTAGACATTTGACTACGTTTTAAAAATCGTCACAAAAAGTAAGCCTTTAGCGATGATTTTGAAAATCATCACCAAAGGGTAGTCCTTTAGTGACGATTATGAAAATTGTCACCCAAGGGTAAGCCTTTGGCGACACTTTTGTAAAATCATCACAAATGAGTAAGATTTTGGCTACATATTTAAAAAGCATAGTTGAAAATGACACTTTTGGCTATGATTTTATTTATATTCATATTAAGGATCAACTTACAAACATCAAAAAGTTTATTTTTTATTTTTTATTTTTATTTTTATAGTTATTGTTTTGAAAATTGAGATTGAAGAGACAAAGTTTTCAAAAAATCAAGCTTTGATATATTTGATTCATTAAGTGGAATTCAATTAATTTAAAAATAAATATGTTTTCGACAATAAGCAATTGTTCGTAATGTAATTGACCCATATTTGTTTGGTCTTGCAAAATTGTTTTAACTTTATATAAATGCTAAAAGTTAGTCAAAATGGCACTTTTGACTACGTTTTTAGAAATTGTAGCTAAAAGTCGCAATATATATATAAATAAGCACTTCAAGTTTTCATAAGAAATTAAATAAATATTAAATCAATTTTTAATGATGATATAATATCATCATCATCATCATCACAATCAGTCTGAAGTCCTGCAATTAAGCGGGGTCTGGAGAGGTCTGATAGTACCCCTACACAGTAGAGAGGCTGTTTCCGGTAGACTCATAATGCAGATGAGATAATAAAAGAGTGATGCAGGTTAAAGAGTAAATAGGTAAAACCTGCGCGCTAAAAGATTATGAAAAATAGCAATACACTAAATACATAAATAAATATAAATAAATAACCAAAAGATATACCTAATATGGTGTTCAGATCTGTTAGTACCCGATAAGCTGTCAAGTCTGGCTCATCTTGTCTCCATTCAAGCTAGGAGTCCTTGCTCAGAACTCCGAGGGTATGACAATCCAACAGTTGCCGACGACCTCGAGAGATCTTTCCCCATATACCTGTCCTGAAAAACTAAGTTGTAGGCTCGAAATTCTTGTATAAGCCTTTAAAAAAATAAAAAAAATAAAAAAATTGTTGGTCTCGTACACGGTACAGACGTACCACTGGCGGGAAGGTAGACCTCTCTCGATAACTTACTCAACTATTTTAGTGAATGTTAAAGACTAATCCTTTACCCTTATCCGATCACGCCAGACTTTCCTATTTCTAGCCACTATCTCAGTGAGGGCCAAGTCTGACATATCTTTCTTGATCACTTCCTTCCAGTTCTTGCATGTCCTCCCTTTTCACCTCTTGTAGTCAGTAAGGGTTATTTGCTCACAACGTCATACTTAAGCATCAGAGGGCCTCCTACACACATGTCCAAACCACCTAAACCGGGTCTCTCTTAACTTGTCGACAATACTAGCCACCTGTAGTTCTTATCTCACTACATGATTACGAACCTTCTCTCTTTTGGTAATGTCACACATCCATTTATAAAATTAATTTTATTTGTATAAAACTTAATAATGCATTGTTTAAATTTTTATTGTACAAATAAATCTTTATTTTTGTTAGACATTAATTTTATATAATAAATAAATTTTATTTATATTCATATTAAGGATCAACTCAGAAACGTTAAAAAGTTTGATATTTTATTTTTTAATTTTTATTGTTATTGTTTTGAAAATTGAGATTGAAGAGGCAAAGTTTTTAAAAAATCAAACTTTTATAAATTTGATTTGTTAAGTGGAAGTTAATTAATTAAAAAATAAATTTGTTCCTAATGTAATTGACCTATATTTGGTTGGTCTTACAAAATTATTTTAACTTAAGATAAAAACTAAAAGTTAGTAAAAAATGAAAAAGTCACACTTTGGCAATGATTTTCAAAATCGTCCCCAATAGTGAACTTGCATAATTGTTTTAACTTAAGATAAAAACTAAAAGTTAGTAAAAATTAGAAAAGTCACAATTTGGCAATGATTTTAAAAATCATCATCAAACTTTTTAGCGACAATTTTTGAAATCATCGCTAAAAAATTAACCTTTAGGTGGTACCTCTTACTGTTTCTTTGGTGACGATTTTTGAAATTGTTACTGAATGTGGATTTTTGGATGACAATTTTTTCAAAATTATAGCCAAATAATTAACTTTATTCTCTCACTAAAATATGACGACAGCATTGATTTGATCTGGAGCTCTCTGGGCACCTCGTTGTGGCGGCTCTAGAGCCTCGCCTGCTCCTCCGAAGAGAAGCTTTGCTTCCTTTGCTCATCACAACGATCCTCGTAAATCCCGTTCTCGTTATCGTTATTGTGTTTAGATTTTGACTTTGGTCACTTTTGAATATGAATTTACTAAAGTTTTAGTTGAAGAATTCCAGTTGCTTATGGATGTAACGCATTTAGGTATTTGATTTTTAGGGTTTTTCTTTTCTTTTTGTTTGTGAATTACTTTGCTACTTGGCTAATGAGATATGTTAGGAATGATAAAGGGAATTATTACTAGTAAAGTTCCATTGTTGGTTAAGATTTCACATTTTGTATGAAGAGCGAAATAGCAATTTATAGTATATGATTTCAATTTGAATATCTTCTTGCTATTTTCGTAAGTGTTGTTCAAAAAATTTTCAGGATTGGCTGTTCTCTATTACTGATGAATGTTTACCCATCAGTTGATTCTGAAAAACATATATACAAAATCCATTTGAGCATGCTTTAATGTTATATTTGTTCTATATATTTCTTAATTTTTCGAAGTTATCAGGACGTCCATGTAGTTGTATATCTGAATATAAAGTAAAGTTGAAGTAGAGGGTAGAGTGGATGGGCTTGCCGCATGTAAACAACTATGCACATAGTTACAGAACATAACAGAACTTGAAGGTACTACTCTAATTTCAACATTCTGATCAAAACATTTATAGATGATCCTTGAATATTGGAACTGGCTAAACTACCCGACAATAAATATCCATGAAAGAAACACTTCAGCTTCAGACATGAATTACGTGGGAAAGAACAAGTGGTTCATACAAAACTAGGGGGAGGGAGGAACTAACATGGCATATTGTTTCTAACCTTATAGTTCATGTTCTGTGTTTGATAATCCTATGTTGGAAGATGATGACAGGCTGTGATTCACCTGTATGTCGATCTGCATCTGTACAATTGTTTGATTCTGATTTGAATGATAGAAAAAGAAAATAAGGAGAAGAGAAACTTGAGATGTTTTTGACTTTATTTCCTCTTTGAACTCTTCTTATTCATCCTTATCTAGACTTTAATGGATATATTAGAGAGAGAAAAAATCCAGTGGGAAGGAAAACAGGGGAAGGTCTTAATGTGTGTGTGTGTGTGTGTGTGTGTGTGTGCATGCTTGTGTACATGCACAAAATAAATGTGCATATTGGTGACTTTGCTTGTTATGGACCTGTAATAAACAATTTGATTTCTATTAGTGATTATGTAGTGGGATGACCAACTTAAATTACACAGAGTTTAATTAATTGTGCAATAAGTATAAAGGTTAAGGTAGGTAGTTCATTTTTACTTTTTGCATAGAATGTCCACCGATTCTTTTCAGCATAGAAATCTTTCCATGATGGATCACTATCAATAAAACACTAAAACTGGTATATTAGGTTTAGCATAATGCATTGTTTTCTTGCATGCAAACTATGTTGAGATATGTTAGGAATGATAAGGGGAATTATTACTAGTAAAGTTCCATTGTTGCTTAAGATTTCACATTTTGAATGAAGAGTGAAACAGCAGTTTATAGTATATGATTTCAATTTGATTATCTTAAATTAATTGTAAGTTTTGTTTCTTTCTAGTTTTCGTTTCTGATAAAGGAGGCAACTAAGTGGGAGAAGCTTACATATCTGGGCATTGCTACATAATTTATAACCTCTCTAATGATCATCACCACTTTGAAGAGCCTCCTTTGAGCTTTTAATTTTATTCATGTGAGTCTTCTACTTGCTTTTTATTAAGAATGTCTAGAGATTCATTATTGTGTTAGAAAATTGTGCCATCTTAATATTGTGATTTAAGCTCTTCTGTTTAATTTTCTTTCGTAGTTTTTAGTTGGGATTTACTTTTGACATTTAACATTCAAAAGTTTTGAATATGGCAATTGTTTTCTAAATAGTACAGGTTTATCCTTACTTACACATTCTTAACAATGAGTTTCTATGGGGTATGTACTACTTCTTAGTCATGTTCCTGGATCTATTTTTATTTCCACTATGCAATTAAACATTATTTTCTTCGTTATCATCCATTCTGATTATGATGTCTCGAGAATATGATAAGTTGGAGAGTATAACTTTTAGTTTGCTAGAGCTAAATAGTCGCTTTCTTTTAATAATGTTGTCTCATCATGACTTTCTGACTTTTAAACTTCTCGTCGTACTTTATGTATGGCTTATGAAGGTATCGGTAATTTGGATACTAATGTCATTGGCTAAAAGTATGTTTTATCATGTTTAGGGAGTAAGATGGTAATATGTCTTGTTTGTGGGTGCATTATTGGGCTAACGATTGGTCTTTAGTTGTGCTTAATCCCACAATATTTAATTGATTGGTTTATCTTTCATATATAGGGATGGCAATTTCGGCCCGGCCCGGCCCATTTTTGGCCCAGGTTTGGCGAGCCATGATGATCCGCCCGGGCTGGGCCACGGGCTAACCATGGTGATTGAGGGGCTCGGCCCATTGCCATCCTTATTCATGTATGATGCCTTTTTCATTTATTAATTGAAAACAAACTAGTTTAATTATGCATAATTTCAGGCACTCTACTGATCTTGAAGTTGCTTTCACGATTCTCATGGCTTATCTTTCGTATAAGATGGCTGAGGTATGAAGTTGTTCTCATCGATATGGACAAACTTAGCTAATCATCTCAGTTACGTTGTAAATTTTTTTGTAATCTTAGCATTTATAATTTGTAAACTGATCTTTATATTTATTATTTTGACTATAAGAATTGTTAAGGTTGTAATTAAAGTCTTGTATAAAAATAATATTCTTTTTGTTGGTATAATTTAATGATATTTTACTTTTTATATACAATTCTTCAAATTATCAGTTCTTTTTGTATAATAAATTAAAAACAAGAAAATGTAAATATTATATATAATAAAATGGATAAAAAATGTCACATAATAATTATAATTAGTATGGTATAACATTTCATTAAAATGTATATTAAAATTTTGACTACATTTTGGAAAATGTAGCTAAAAACATTTAGCTACGTTTTTTGAAATGTAACTAAACCTTTGGCTACATTTTAAGAAACATAGTTAAAAACATTTAGCTACCTTTTTGAAAACAAAAACGTAGCTAATAATTTTTAGCTACGAAAATTAACCATAGCTAAAAAGTATTGACAACGATTTCTCAAAACTTCGCTAATAGTTTTTCGCTACAAAAATAAAGCATAGGAAAAAACTATTAACGACGATTACCAAAACACGTCGCCTATAGTTTTCAACTACAAGGATTTGGCGGCTAATATAAATAGTCATTAGTGACAATTTTGACACTTTTAGCAACGATTTTGTTAATAGCCAAATGTGGTTTTTGTTATAATGTGGCACAACATCACACATCCATAAATTAGTATAAGAATGATTACGATTCCATATTAAGGAATGAAGTCATGTTTACTTATTCATTACAAGAAAATGGGTGTTTAACAACGAAAATTATCGACAGAATGTGAAGGTTTTTCCTTGATAAGCGAATTTGTTGATAAAAATTACCGACCGCAAGAGTCATCAGAGAAACAGTTGTCGATAATATTTAGCAACGAAATAGAAATATTCCTTTTGATATTTACCAACGAATAATTTTTTCCGTCGCTAAATATAGCGATGAAATTTCTAAGTCCGTCGGTAATATTTACCGACGAAATAGAAATATTCCGTCGGTAAATATTACCGATGGACACTCTCTGATGAGGATTTAATGATTACTGGAAGTATAGGGATGCTACCATCCGCAAGTCTTGGTGCAAAGGTATGCAAAATCATGTTATTAAAATCATGATTATAATAATTCCTTATTATCAAAAACTTAAATAATACGTAAATTCAAACACATAATACTTAAATCGACATTCATATATAAGCATTTAAATGAAGACTTGAACTAATCACAATGGCTTGTCAACAATTAGGAATTTCACTCATATAAGTAAAAGCACTGGGGACATATAACCATTTGATAAAACTTCAAGAAGAGTTTGTTTTTATAATGGAATGTTGATCATATGGATTCTAAGCAACGGTATGAATACTATTTCGTATTGGCCGGTATCGACAGGTATGTACCGTACTGGCTAAAAAATGGAACATTATTCATATTTTTGGTATCAGCCTTAGATATCGGTCGGTATCGTGCCAGTATTCAAAATACAAGCCATGTTCCAGTCGGTACCGTAATTTTTAAAAAATGTAAGGACTATTTTGCAAATATTAAAAAATTTTAACCTAAAAACCACTGTGTGCCTTACCCACCCGAAGAACCTTCTGCTTCTTTTGATTTTTTTCACTCTCTCCCAACGTCTCTCACTTCACTCACCTCCGTTCTCTCTCTCGTTCTCCTTTCCCTCTCCGGCAATACTGCTCCTTCTCCAGCATTTATCATCTTCCTCCCCGATCCACGCCAGCATCATGCCATTTTTAGCCCTCATTGACTCCTCCAAGCAAAGTCTCGAACACACCACTGTCTTCAACCCTCCTCCACGAGGACCACCGCACCATGCAGTCGTCACCACTAAACATCTGAAGGAGGAGAATGCTGCTACTCGCCCTAGATCTAAACCCAACCCTGTCACCTAACCCAAAAACTTAAAGATGTGAATTGGTTTTTGGGTGTGTTTTTTGACTTTTCAATTTTTTCCTACTTAATTGCATTTTTTATTGTGAATCGGTTGAAACTTGGAAGTTGAAAGCTGGAATTAAATTTTGAATTAGACTTGTGATTTGCGTGGGTTGGATGTTGGAGTTAAATGGTTCATAGTTTTGTTTTGGTTTATTTCTGGTTTGTTTTTATGGATTGGTTTAACCGATTAAGAGAAATTTATGTTAATTTTTTTGATGAATGAAATGCACGACTTGATGTGAATCAGTAATAATGTTAATGATGTGAATTGATTCAATTGAAAGTTTGTAAGTTGAAACAACTTAAATTAAAATTTAAAATCGAGAATGGAAAATTGCAAACTTGCAAAGACTTAAATAATTAATTGACACATTCTTAAAATTTGTGAAATGGTATTTCATTTTTAGTATT